>OVBI01001978.1:0-25684 GCA_900406495.1 Sisymbrium altissimum | reverse complement strand
TTAGGGTTCGTGGCACACCGTTCTCGGGTGAGGATGAGACGGGTGTTACATATTTCCCTACACCGCCTTCTTTATCAATGTGTAGAAGCTTCTTAACTTGGTTGTGTAGGTAAGTAGGTGTCTTCTTAGAAAAGGTGATAGATGACTTTTGGTGGTTTATTTGTTGGTCTGATCCAGCTTCACATAGATGAAGGATGTGAACAAGCTCTGAGATGTTTTGAGAGTTGGCCTTACAGAAAACATGGTGTCCTCGACAAAGAGGAGATGATTCAAGTAAGGGGAGCCTCTGGCTACATGGATGCTTTTCAAAGATTTTGTTTCCTAACCTCTAGCACAAAAACCTGAAAGGACTTCACTACATAGAATACAAAGGTATGAAGATAATAGATCATCCTGTCTAATCCTTATGCATGGTTTAACATTTCTTCTAGCTGAGCCATTAACAATGTAGGCATAAAATACAGTTTGAACACATTGCATAAGCCAGTTTGTCCATTTCTCATGGAAATTCATTCTTTTTAGAATCTTTCGAATGAAAGATCACTCGAGTCGATCATATGCTTTGTTCATGTCAGTCGTAACTGCCATGGAGCAATGTCCTTTGCCCTGGGATGCTTTTAGGTAGTGTAGAACTTCATGGATAATAAGGATATTATCTGTAATTGCTCTATTGGGAACGAAAGCAGATTGTGTTTTTGAGATAATGTTAGTGAAGATTGGTTGTAGGCGTCAGGTTAGGATCTTTGAAATCACATTGTGGAATACCGTGCATAATGTTATAGGTGTAATCCGACATTCTTTTTGCATATAAGGTCTTTGGGATAAGCCGTACCAATAATTGATTGATTTTGTTTTACATGATCCCTGTACTCAAGAATTGACTAACTTCTTTGATGATATCTTAACCTACGATGTCTCAGTTTGTCTGTAAAAAACTGGCTGAGAACCCATCCGGTCCAGGTGCCTTATCAGGATGAATGAAAAACATTGCCTCTTTGATCTTGGCAGCCGTAGGATCTTTGATCAGTTCCATGTTGGTTTCTTCAGTGATGACCGACAATAAAACTGAATCAACTGTTTTTTTTATATCCAGGGTGTCGGAGGTTGAGGATTGAAAAACGTTTTAGTAGAAGTCAGAGATAACCTTTGAGATCTGGTGTTATTTGAAGAGGAGGTTATTATCTGAATCATACATGACCACAAGTTTGTTTGTTGTCTTCCTTATACGGGTTTAACATAAGAGTATCCTGAGTTTTTGTCTCTCCGTTGGAGCCAAAGTTGGTGGTTTCTCTATTTTTAAATTCCTCTTCTCCTTTGTAAGCTTTCTTAAGATCGTCATTGATTTGTTGTAGTTGGGTTTCATTGGTTGTTTGGTTTACCATTGCTGTCTCCAATGCTTGTTTGAAGGAGGTAATCTGCTTCTGGTTATTTTTCTGCTTTTTCTTGTTCCATAGGACTATGGCTTACCTGACTCTATCAATCTTTTGCATTACTCTGCATTCTACGTTCGCACACCAGGTTCGAGATATTAGGTTTTTGACTTTTTCATTATCTCTTAGCTTGCGGTCATATCAGAAGATCCTTTTATGTTTTTATTTGGATGGTTCGAGGTAAGAGAAAAGGGGGCAATAATCCGGGCCTTTAAAGCTCAGGTACTCACAGCTTGCAGTCGGATAAATCTCGGTCCATTCGCTGTTTGAGGTTCTCTTGTCGACTTTGCATTGGATTAATTTCTCATTGCGTATACCGCGTCAGAAAAGGCTTTCGCGAGTGAGGAAGTTGGTAGAGATCATTCTCGGAGAAGAAAGTTCTAAAATCTCCAAAGCTACTTTCAGCTCGTTAAGGACCTCCTAGTTTTTCAGTATTGTTAAAGATGTTATTAAAATCTCTTGAAATGAGTCAAAGTGCGCTTCTTGTTGTTGTCAGATCAGTTAGTTGATTGCACATTTATTTACATGCCATTTATGTATCAGCATATACAAATGTAGTAAAAATATTTTTGCCTTCATAAGTTATTGAAATACTTATGAAGTTATTATAAAAAGAGATGATAGTAAGATTAAACTTTGTATCCAAAGCAGGGTTAAACCACTGGCTGCTGGAGAGATGGGAGAGATCAGACGAGAGTGATCAAAGCCAAGTTCTTCGAGTTTACTGGAAACAAAGTCATCGGGGTTCTTTGTCTCAAAGAAAAAGATATCGTCAGATTTGGTTCGTTGGTTGATCTCTTAGAGACGACGAACTGTCAGGTGGTTACCCAGCCCTTGGCAGTTCCAGATCGCCATTTTAAGAAACACAAGAAATTGGATTGTAAAAGTCTATCTGGGTTTTCCTGGTGGTTGTGATGTTTGGGGTCTGGGATGTTCCTGTGATGTCATCATTGTCTGACTAGCTCTTACTTCCTGGATTCTAGTGATGATTGCCTCTGGTTGATGCTTTCGGTTGCTTCATAATTTCTTTGAAGAGAATTTTTTTTTAAAGGAAAGTATAGAGTTGTGAACTTTCCGCTTCTTTACATTCGATATTTTGGTTTTTTTTTTTTGTTGGTCGCTATTATATATCATTTATCATTTTATTATTTTTACCTTTTTATGAAAATATGAAAGTTACAGCTTTAAAATTTTATCTCCGGTCATACTCGGATAGTAAATTAACGAATTGAATCAAATTCAGATACTATAAAAAAATCTGAATATCTAATCCATTTCCAATCCGTTATATAATTTATTATTGAAATTGTAATAAAAGGACTCCAATCAAGATTAAATCATGAATACGATGAAATGACTAAATAAAAATTAAATATTGTAAAAATGAAATTAAAAATTAAATAATTTTAAAATGATAAAATTTAAAATTAAAAATAAATAAATTAAGAAAGGATTTCTTTCGCTTTTTCCATTCCAGCTTCGACTGTCCAATCTCCTTTTCTCTTATCCAATTCTTATATTTCAGAGAGAGAGATAACCTCGTTCGATCTTTTTATTTTGATTTCCGATATTTCTTCCGCTTCGACAGTCCAATCTCCTTTTTGTTCCAATCATCGGATAATAAATTTCCTTTTATGGGACTCGCCTTTTGCATGCGTACTCCTTCGATGGTGACTAACTCTGGCGGTTGCAGCGGTTCTAGATGTTACCGATGTTTCTTAATTCTCTTCATCATACTATAATTCCTTCATTATCCGCATTGTGTTTTGGTTTTACAGTGAAGGTTTCCTATTATTTAGAATTTAAGTTTTGGAGATTTATCGGTGGTTTAGACCAGGTTTCAGTATTGTTGGGGTCTTTCACGGTGTCTCAACATAAATCTGTCTTATAAACTTTTCGATGGTTACTAGTAGTTGAAGCTCCGGTGATTTTGAAGCTTCGTTGACTACTTCCAGTGACTCTGCACAAAAGGTACAAGCTGAAGTACAAAGTAATATCATAGTTTTAATCAGAAGTTTTCTTCATCGACAGAGGAGATTCTGATGGAGAAGTTTCAGCGGTGGTGATGTTTTCGATGGCCTACTCGTCAACCACGTGTCCTTAATATGTTTCTTTCTTATTTTATCATGTGTTGACGTGTTTTAATTTGTATTATATATAAGTCTTAACTTTGTTTATAGTTATCTTTATTTTTAATGGGTTTCAATACAACTGACAAAAAAATATGAAAAAAGTTTTAACTTGAATTAAAATGATATTAAATTTTTAAAATTATTATTTCTAAACATATGCATGAAACCACTAATTTTTAATGTAAGCGAATCAAATATTAGATCTTTAAAATGAAAGGGGGAAAATTACTACATAAAAAGTATTACGCAGTCTAATGTTTGGTTGATCATAAATTATGCAACAATGACATAACAAGCTTAAACGTCTAGGAAACGCCAAACTCTTTTAAAAAACGTCAAGAAACTACCTAACCCAATACATTTTGAAGAAATAAATCTGAACTTGTAGAATTTTTCTACGCCTAATTTCTTAAACGATATAACTATATAAACTGCTGCAGCTTTATAATTACAAGTCATCTTACATACTAATTTGCAGATCTACACTGATTGTAACAGTTTACCGCATCAATTATTGTTCCATTTTTTTTAGAGAATTTGTGTTACCCTTATGCACAAATTCTAAACTATATTAAAAATAAATAAAATTTGGTCATATGTCAAATCGTTTATCTTACTTGCTAAAGGGCGATGAATCACAAAAAAGGTTATGATACACTCTCATTAGGTACATGTTTGTTTACTTTGAATATATTATTTGTTAGTTTACGCAGTTATTTTTGATTTCAAGTGGATTCAAAAATTGTTTTACGTCAAAATAAATAAATAAATAATTCAAAAATGTGTGGTTTAGGTGATTTTTAGATGACTATAATAACAAAGCATAAGAACTATATTTATTCAAAATCATAATAATTATTTAAGAACTTATTTGAATTCAAATATTTGTTGTTTTTTTTTGTACTTAATATTCTGGAAAATATAAATGGTTATAAAATATTAAATATCATTAAATTTTGTATTAAAATTTGAAAATTTCAACTAATTTAAAATACAAAAAATCTCTAGAACTATAATTATTTAAAATCGGAGGGAGTATTTATCTAGGTTAAGATCCAAAATCTGAAAAATGTATGGGTTAGGCTGTATAATCTTTCACTCTTTATTTAAATAGTAAAATAGCGTTTAGAAGGAAAAACTCGGATTTGGCCCATAAGCATGTAGTATGGTAAATTTAGGAAAAATACTGACAATTTAGAATTTATTAACTTTAGAAAAAACTGATTGGGCTCAGCTGTATTAAAATTTATGTTTATGATGGATGGGTTCATGTTTTGGATTATTAAATTTTTTTTTTTTGACAACAAAATAATATAGTAAATATAATATAAAAAGACTTAAAGAGCTTGCTTTAACCAAGTCGGTGGAACCGTGTCAGCATAAAAAGCTTCTATCGGGAGAGTTCTAACACTGTGCGCTAACTTGTCCGCCTTAAAATTTTTTGCACGTGGGATAAGCTTAATGGAAAATGGGTTGAAAAACGCCTTCCATATATGAAACTGCTCTAGGTGCATTGTGAAAGCCGGCCAATCCTCATGTTTAGATAATATCTTCACCAAGTCGGAGCAATCTGTAGCAAAAATTATTTGAAAGTGTTGAAGATCTTTCATACACTTCATTGCCCAGAACAACGCTTCAAACTCTGCATGTAACGGTGACAAACTAACTCTATTATTACGAGAACCCATTCTTTTTTCCGATGTCCCCTCTTTACTACAATACCAACCTTGGCCCGAGAAAATATCTGATTCTTTCCAAGAACCGTCCACAAAGCACCACCATCCCTCATAAATCTCAGTAGTAATCTGTGTAACATGATGTTGCATATTGTTCCTAGCGTCCGTTGATTCTGCTTCCTCCCATAACCGACCTTCCGTTTCTGCATGATTGAGAATCTCGGAAGGAATACGATCCTTATTTTTGAAAACTTTGTCATTACTATTCTTCCATAAATACCAAATTATCCATGAAAAATAACTATTTTCACTCCTTTTAGGGAGCTTCCAAAAGAGATAATCCAAATTTGAAAAACTGATGTCCTCGGAAAAACTTGAGGATTAGAAGGAATTTTAGAAAGAGCCCACGTTTGAACCGCCACCGGACACTCAAACAAGACATGATTAATTGTTTCTTCCTCATTTCTACAACAGCCACATTGAGTATCACAATTTATACCTCTTGATCTCATATTTTTCGTAACCGATACACAGCCCGATAGAACCTACCAAATAAAATGTCTCATTTTTGGTGGACATTTAATTTTCCAAGTATGTGCCAAAAGAGGTTTAATATCTGGACCATAAATAGAAAAAGTATTCCTGAGTCATGGAAGGACCATTCAATATTGTAACCCTATTTAACCGAATATCTACCATGCTTCGTATAATGCCATCCATAAGTATCCTTTTTCTTAAACCGGCACAGTGGTATATGCTTGATGAGATTGACATCCTCCAGTATAATGGTCGCCTCAAGTAAAGGTATATTCCACAAGCAAGTCTGTGGGTCAATCAAACTGTCAACAGTGAGGGATGGGTATACATTAAATTTACAGGTTGCTGGTCTCAGACGAGGGGCAGGTATCCAGGGATCATTCCAAACTGAAATGGTTGTTCCAGATTCCACCCTTTTGATTAGTCTTTTGTTAACCAGAGATCTAGCAGAGATGATACTTCTCCAGCCATAGGATGGGGAATACACTCGAATTGAGTCCAATGGGTCCGAATATCTAAAATATCTGCCCTTAAAAACCCGTGCAAAAAGGGATTCAGATTTGTCAATTAAACGCCATAATTGTTTTGCTAATAATGCTATGTTAGAGACCTCTATTATCCGAAAACCCAAACCACCATTGTCTTTTGTCCGGCATAATTTTTCCCATGCCGGATTATTAAAATGTTACATTACTAATATAATCTCTTTCTTATGAAAAGGGAATATTTGAAGTCTTCTTAATGTGTTCAGTCTTCATGTTAACAGAAATATTCAGAGAATTAATCGGTCAGTCAGGGACTTTCGGGTTTTGGTTTGAGTTTGAGTTGGTTTATTCGGCTTTCGAGTTTAAACTTATAAAAACCGATTGGGTCTTTTAAATTTGTTCATCGGGTTTGTATCAGGTTATTTTGAATTTGGGTCAGGTTTCAGTATCCATATCCGTTCGAATTCAATTCACATAATTCAGGTTTTCGGTTTTTTTTGGCATTTGAGTTTAAATATATGGAACCCATTCAAGTATTTTTTTTTTCTATTTTTGGGTCGGCGGTTTGGTTCCATCCGGATTTGAGCACCCAAAATATAAAACAAAAAAAAATTAAAAATGGCTATATTTGAATAAAATTTGGTTCAAGTTTTTGAAAATTACAGCAAAGTATTTTTCAATATTTCAGTAATTTTTTTCTTTTCGTTATTTTATATTTAAAAACTCATAATTTAAAACAACTCATAATTTTAAGTTTATAATTGTAATTTTTGGTATTTGAGTTTATATAAATCTACATATTATTACTATTTAAAATAACATTATTTTTTGGATATTTTAGGTATTTATTCGTTTCTCGGTTCAGATCAGAGTCGGATTCGTATATTTTAAATATATGAATTTAAGATTTATTTAGTTATTTTTTTTGGTTTAGATTCGGATTTGGTATCGTTTTTTTTTGGCTCGGATCTGGTTGAGATTTTTTTCTTCAACTATTTGTCCCAGTCCTATTTACATCGAAACCCAAACGCAGAACTTAAGTAAAACAAAAAAAAAACAACAAAGATTAGCTATGAGATATCTGATCAAGCCCAAACAATAGAACTTTCCTAAACGCAGCCCAACTTAAATTAGAAAATTATAAAGAAAAAAAAAATACAAAGATTAGCCAATGATAATATCTGATCAAGGCCAAATAACTTACCCTTCCTAAACGCAGCCAATGTGAAGTAGAGAAAAAAACAAATACAAAGATCAGCCAATCAAAATGTTATGGCTGCAGTGGCAAAATGATTGTTAAAAGTTAGAAAACGAAAGAAATTTTATCGAAAAAAAAATGATTGTTAAAAGTATCGTTATAATTTAGTTTTAAGAGGATAAAAGCATGCATTTTGATTTTCTCACACATTTTTTTTTAATTTACTGCAATTCCTGAATGTCATAATAAGTTTGAAAATATAGAACCGGCAATTAATTTAGTATTTATTGACCAAAAACATTACATTAACTATTTCTAAAAGAGAAAAATGATTGCCACCTATATAAAGTAAACGGTTACACATATTAAAAATATTAATGTATTTTAAATTACATAAATTATATAATTTTCATGACAACATACATGTGTGATATAAATGATGTTATATCATGGGATGTATAAACTTCGGTATAAAACCTCATAGTAATTAAATAAATGACAATAAAATAATAATGGTGCTATGTCACTAATACCACAACCATCTATTTCATTATCAGAACATTATATTCAAAATTACGCGGATTATTTTAGCAAAAAAATATATAAACTATATTTATAATAGCAATAATTTACAAATATATATATATATATATATTAGGGTATTTAATCTCTAAAATTTACATATTAGTAATTCTTTTACTTAAAATATAATATTACAAAATTATAGTTATATAAAATTAAAATTAATTTGATTATCAATGGTCAATAATTTTTATATTATATATTTATATACTTTTAAAATAGGGTCAATTTACATGGTAGCTAATTTCCACAGTTGTGAATATAACACCACTAATGAAGTAATTAACTCGGTGACATTTCGCTTTGCAGATGGAAGCCCATTAGTTTGTTAAGAAGAGGTCCCAAGCTGTCTCACAGATGACCTGATACTCTTTGCAGAAGCTTCTGTGGCGCAGATACGGGTTATAAGGAGGGTACTGGAGAGGTTTTGTACTGGGCAGAAGGTCAGTTTAGAAAAGTCGAAGATCTATTTTTGAAAGAATGTGTCCAGGGAGCTAAAGCAACAAATTACGGTGGTGAGTGGGATTGAAGTAACACGTGATCTTGGTAAATACTTTGGTATGCCTATTCTCCAGAAACGGATTAATAAGGAGACGTTTGGAGCCGTGGTGGAGAGAGTGAATTCAAAGCTTGCAGGATGGAAAGGGCGTACTCTGAGTTTAGCAGGACGCATTACTCGTACTAAAGCTGTTTTAACATCGATCCCAGTTCATACGATGAGTACGATAATCATGCCAAAGGATACATTGGAACGGTTAGAGAGGATATCTCGAAATTTTTTGTGGGGGAGCTCCTTGGAGAAGAAGAAGATTCATCTGTTATCATGGGACAGAGTGTGTAGGCCTAAGTATGATGGTGATTTAGGTCTTAGAAGACCTTGGGAAATGAATCTAGCCTTGATAGCTAAGGTGGGTTGGCGTCTTTTTCAGGATAAAGAAAGTCTCTGGTCGAGAGTTCTGAAGAGTAAGTACAAAGTGGGAGAGGTGTATAACCATAGTTGCAATGAGGTGAAAAGTCATTGGTCCCCGACTTGGAGGAGTGTTGAAATCGGAATCAGGGAGGTGGTGCTAAAGGATATAGTTGGGTTCTTGGAGATGGTCGACATATTCGCTTTTGGCAAGATAAGTGGTTGCTAGGAGAATCGGTGTTCAATGGAACTGATGTCATCCTCCCTCAAGGTTATGATCATGGATTAGCGAGAGAATTTTGGCGAGAGGGCTTTGGTTGGGATGAAATAAAGGTTAGGCCGTTTGTCTCAGAGAATCGTTGCTTAGAACTCCAAACAGTGGTATTAGATAATATTACTGGAGCTCGAGACAGAATATCATGGGGAGAGAGCAAAGATGGGAAGTTTTCGGTGAAATCAGCTTATGACCTCTTAACCTGCAACAAGATCCCGAAAGAGAATGTAGAACAGTTTTACAAACGAGTGTGGAAGGTCAGAGTTCCAGAACGCGTACGAGTCTTCTTGTGGTTGGTGGGAAATCTGGCAATATTGACAAATAATGAAAGGTACAGACGGCATTTATGTGGTTCTGCAGTTTGTTCTGTGTGCAAGGGTGGTATTGAATCAATTCTTCATGTATTACGTGATTGCCCAGCCATAGCAGGGATCTGGACTCGCTTGATTCCAGCGAGAAAACAAGAGGTATTCTTCTCCTCCTCCTTGTTGGAATGGTTGTTTAAGAACTTAGGGGATGTAGAGAATACTGAGATGGGGCCGTGATCTATTTTCTTTGCAATGACTGTTTGGTGGAGTTGGAAACGGAGATGTGGGAATGTTTTTGGAGAGAATAAAACATGGAGAGACAGGGTTGGCTTCATTAAGAAAGTAACTGCACAGGTATCACGGGTTAATGAGGTAGCTGTTGAAGGTATACGATCGGGTGGGAGTATTGAAAGAATGATTGGATGGTCACCCCCGGATTCAGGATGGTTTAAACTGAATACGGATGGGGCGTCTCATGGTAATCCGGGTTTAGCTTCTGCTGGTGGAGTGATTCGAAATGAGGTTGGAGATTGCTGTGGAGGTTTTGCTCTTAACATAGGACGTTGTGCTGCAGTGTTGGCTGAGCTGTGGGGGGTTTAGTACGGCCTGTGTATTGCCTGGGAGAAACGGATTACAAGATTACAGATGGAGGTGGATTCGAGGATGGTGGTGGATTTTCTGCAGACCGGGATTGAGGACACTCATCCCTTGTCTTTCCTGTTACGTCTGTGCCAAGGCTTTATCACGAAGGACTGGATAGTCCGCATTTTACATGTGTATAGGGAGGCCAATTGTCTAGCAGACGGATTGACAAACTATGCTTTCTCTTTAGCGCTCGGTCTTCATACTTTCAGTACTGTTCCGGCTGAGGTAGAGTCTATTTTGCATGAGGATGCTCTGGGTACTATGAGACCCAGATGGGTTCGTCTGTAATGTCTTTCTTTGAGTTTGAAATAAAATAGGGAGCTTACTCCCGTCTCTTACCAAAAAAAAAAACTCGGTGACATTTTGGTCGATGCATTTCTGGTTTCACCCTTAATAGTACACGGTTGACGGTAAAGATTTCAAGTGCATAATGACGTTGACTAAATCTTGCAGTATAGACAGTATGTGATTTGCACTATTAACAGTGTAATTAACGTGTACATCGACGGCATGAACAAGTTGCTGAAATGCATTTGATCATCATAAACTGCAGAGTCGATCTAATTGTCCTGAAGTGGAACTTGCGATGAATGACATAGATAGCTATCTTATTTTATAACCGGTTTTGGATTTGAATACACGGCCAATAAAAAGGTTATCGAATTCATACGGTACATCAGGTGAAACTGATTCAACGCCTGCATCCCATAGCCTGCATCTAGAATAAGTAGAGGCGATTAGTGTCAGTGTCCATCTCATATGGAAAATACATAATCGATATGTAGGTCTATATTACATGTGAATGGACAGTAAAAACACAATTAAATGGATTAATAAACGAAACTTACCATAATGAGTACGATCATAGTGCCCTCTGAATCAGAGTCACTGTTTGAGTCAGTGTTATCCCCAGTGACTATGGCTTTTCCTTTCCCCTGCGCGGAACAAGTCGGACTTGCAAGACAAATAGTTTCCTCCAACTGGTGAATTTCTATACCATTTGCAGTGTGTAGAATATACATGCACAGAGAGTCTTAGTGGCATTGGATTAGCCATAACGTTCTCCTCTGGAAGTGTCATGGGTGTCTCTGAGATAGCAAAGTTATTCCACTCATCGATTTGTCCCCATCTTCAAAATGACTGTGGCTGATTTCATCGGGATATTAAATCAGTTGTGGTAGTAACACTGTCACCAACTGGTCTGAGATTGTTTTTAGGCTGCTCTTGTGTTGGGTGACAGTAAAAAAATAAGTTAACCTCGTTGATTTTCCGCCTTATCTCAACTTTATTTTGTTCCTTCTGTTACTCGACAGCCGATCTTCGTTTATTTCCTCTGATATGCGATCACCGCCAGTCAATCTTCTTCTCTCTCTTTTACTTGTTCATAAGAACATTATTAAGAGGTTCTCCCTATAATCTCTTAATTTTAAATTTTTTTATAAAATATTAAATATTATTTATTTAGTATGAAATAGTTGAGAGATTTTAGGTTATTATTCTAAAATTTTAGACAGTTTTTCTTAATAAATAAATTTTATATAATATTATATATTATTTTTTTTAGAGACTTTGGTGAGAATCTCTCTATAATGTTGCCCTAAGGATTTTTAAAATTAATACATATAATACACCGTATATCTCACAGCTACTGTGTAAAATTAGCTATAGATTTTTTACAGTTTTTTTGGGGTATACATCCCAAGCTCCCTTTAAAATATCTTGTTCATTTATTGGCTTTATCTTATTATATAAGTTTGTATATTATATATAGTAGGTGATTTTTCCATGGTCATACATGGATATAAATATATACAAAATAATTAAATCAAAAGTATTTTTTATTATTTTTTATATATTTGTTTATAATTTTTTAGTTGTTTTATCAATTATATATATGCATGTAAATAGAAGATTATTTAAATAATTTTAAGTTGTTTTCTTAATTTAATATGTGATTTTAGGTATAAAAATTTAGATCAGTTATGTTATTCATTTTTAAAATTTATTAAGTGATACACATTCCTATGAATTGAAGCATAATTATTTTTGGGTTATATTTAGACTAAAATTAGGTCGAGAATAATGTTTTTGTTCTTTTTTATAAGAATTTGTTTAATTTGATATATGTTGTTTTGAAAAAAAAAATTAAGAAACCTAAGTAAAGATCAGTTCCGATTAGTGTAAATGACTCCAAAAAGTAAATTTTGAATGTTCATCGAGATATATGAATATTTACAAATAAGAATTATAATAATTGGTTAATATTCACTTTTAGTTGTTTATATTTTAAAATATTTATGTAATTTATATGTAGAAAATTTTAAAATTCATTCAAAAATGAAATAAAAAACCCATGATAATGTACTCTTTGTTACAAAAAGAACAAGTAATATAAATAGGTATCTTTTACATTTTCCTTCACATCAATAATATTATGGTCTTAGGATATAAGATTATCTACTTAATTCATAAATACTCTTTTGAGCACAATAAGATAAAGAAACTACATATGAAATCATTTGAAGACATACTTAACCAACCCAGGAATATGTGTATTTACAAAATAGTCATCCCAATTGATAATCTTTGGATCGCAAAAAAACATCTCGGTTTCCACTCCCGTCATTGGCACCATTTTGTGAAGTATTTCTGTGTTTGTATCGTCGAATCTATTTATATGTATAAGTGAGTTAGTATAGTATATATATCCCAAATCGATCAGACCAAAATGAGCTTTGAAGATAGAAACTTGTAAATAGTACTTACATTCCATAGAAGAAAAGGTAAGGCTGATAGAGATCCACAAGTCGAAATACAAAATTAATCTTTTTAGTGAGTTCCCTAAATTTTTTCTCAAACGACTTACAAAGTACCATGTTTACTAATCCAAGTCCCTATAAAACAGAATAAGTTATACTGATAATTAGGATTTAAGAATTTACTGTCGATTTTTTTAAAATAATAATTGGTTTGAAACATTACCTTCAAAGGAAATAAGTAATGAATGGTCATGTATCTTTGGAAAGTAGGCATCGAACTCAGAATTTCTAATTTCTTGACCCGTACCTTCTTTCCTTCTTTGTTGATCCATGGTTTAGTTGTAAAATACCGGTACGCTACTTCTGGCAATTTTCTATTTCTCAACGAATTTCTCATTGAAGAGCCTACATGATAAATCATCTCCTTCTGCTTACCGACTTGAGCAGCCATTGATACTAGCATTGTATTGACAACCATATCCGCAGGTATCTGGTCCATCAAATTCGTCAGAAAAAATATTCAATGAAAACATGAGGCTCAACCTTATACATTTGTATGGTATAATTGTATAAATACAGTCTAGATATATAGAGATGAAAATATGTACCACATCCGAAATAGCATTAAGATCAGCAAGGAAGCATGTGAGTTTGCCTGTACCGTATCCAACAGCTAAACCATCAATTGTCCTATATATGAAAGAGTAATTAATTTATTTTTATCCCCAAAAACTGGTAAAGTTATCAAACACTAATATCAGTCATATATTTTTATGTTTTAAATTTCACCTGATGCCCTCTGTCCAACCGGGGAATGGTTCTTTATAGGTGCTGGTAATAATTGAAGGACGAAGTATCACGAGGGACATGTTTTCCCTTTTTGCGCCAACCATCATCTCTCCCATCGCTTTCGTAAACACGTATGTGTTTGGCCATCCGTACATCCTTGCCCTAATATAAATAAAATCTTATTCAACTTCTGTTTTTGAAAACATTATTTGGAACGATGAGATAGGTAACAACAAAACATAATTGAATTTTCTCAAATAACCTCCTCCTCTTCTTCGTTTAGTAGCTAGCTATAAATACCCCTTGTTTAACATTTTCTTAATTCTTAATGCAAGAAAAGGAATTGTCGGTGAAAACGGTTCATCACGTGCTCGTTGTGATGCAAACGAGATATTATTGAAATGCAAACATCAATTTCATACGTTTTCAAAATTTTCTTTACGTTTTTGAAAAGTATAATTAGAAATTTGTTCATAATACATACATGTCTGACTGGTGACCAAAGAATGATAAGAAATAATAAATTCCTTCTCATTCCATAAAATATTTATCATTCATAAGTAATATTTGTTACATATGATTCCCTTTTGTTCCTTTTTTTTGCAGAGAATTATAGAACAAAAATATTCCTTATCAAAATTGGAAAGGAATAATAAATAACAAATATTACTTTTTATTCCTTTTAATTCATTTCTTTTCGTTCTTTTTTTTTCCATTCCCATTATTCCTTAACTGGTCACCATTCAAAGCATCGTTTCCAGACATCATTTCAAGTATAACTGAAATTTTTACCAAAAAAGAAAGTATAACTTCAATTGTTTTGGTGATATAATATGTTCCTTATGATTTAAGACTTTTTAACAAATATTTGGAAACTTTTAAAAGTTCTTCGTAAGAACACTGTTTATCTTATCCATTTTCAATTGCCAATTTATTATTATATATATGGACAGAGCTTAGGTCACAAAGTATAACCCGATTCTCAACATCCTAAAACCCAAATACGAAAATCTTAACCCTAAATTCAAAATATTGAATCTTAGCGTAAAATTGTCAACTATGTGACCGTGGTGAAGGAAATACTGTGTAGTCAAAGAGCCACCGCAAGAAACACAGCCTATCTTCTCTCTTTCGCTCATGTATATGCTTCTCTCTTTCAGAAAACTTTTGACTAAAATATATATATATATATGTATATATATATATATGGATAAATATCCAACAAACAAACCCTTTTTTTTTTACTTTTATAAATAAAACCTTGCGTCTTATGAATCCTTCACAAAAATCAAATTGGAATATTAGGAAATCAAAAGGGATACCTGGCGAGTCCGAGATCCTTCATGGCCTGTGTGATTGTCTCGGGCAAAGCTCCAGTGGCTCGAAGCTGGCTAAGTGTCTCTTTGACCAACTTCATCTCTTGGTTGATATCTAGGCCCGTGGCTCCGTTCAAGGTCTCACCCATACGGTATGGTGTCTCCATTATCATACCCATTTTCTCCCCACATACGTAAGCTATGTATATATATCATAACAGTTTCGTTATAAGTTAATGTATAGTATCTAATTTTTTGGGTCAAATGTATAGTATCTGATTTTTAATACATTTTTATATGGTTGAATAGCAAGGGAAAACCAAATTTTGACCGGTTTGTTGAGTTCATATTTTCTCCGAATTGAAACACAATTACATTGAATTCATGGCAGCTTCATCGGATTAAAATCCCCATAAAAGTATATTAGAAATTAAATATTAATATTTTATATAACTAAATCCTTTAGTTAAATAAAAATCAAACCAATTATAGATGTATACTGTGGCACAAAAAGTTTTAAAGAAGTTGTTTAGAACATCAAAATCGCTATTGAGCTGAAACAGAGGTTATTCAGTAATATTTTATTATAAAATAACTATATAATTAAAATTTACTTTAATAAAATAAAAAAGCCAATAACATGAGATCATGTGGCAAAAAGAATGGAGACTAAATTAAATATAGTCTTTTAGAACAGGTTTATTGGGGGATGTGAGTGGGGTTTTTACAATTAAAAAAAATGAAAAAGATAAAAAAGTAAGAAAGAGAGTGTAGAAGAATTATGAGACTAGAACTTCTGAGAAACTAATAATCCACTTGCTCTTTTATTATTGGTTTGATATTTTTTTAAAATATAAAGATTAATTAGAAAAATTAGATTGTATTAAAATATATATTTTTTTTAGAACCTTAAGGTTTTAAACCACTAAAGTTGTTTTTATGTGTCTTGTTTAAGAGACCAACTTCATTTCTCTTTTCTCCTTTTCATTTATTTTTAATATTTTAATAATTAGAGATGGGATAAAATCCCTGCAATATTTCTCTTTTCTCCTTTTCATTTATTTTTAATATTTTAATAATTAGAGATGGGATAAAATCCCTGCAATATTTCTCTTTTCTCCTTTTCATTTATTTTTAATATTTTAATAATTAGAGATGGGATAAAATCCCTGCAATATTTCTCTTTTCTCCTTTTCATTTATTTTTAATATTTTAATAATTAGAGATGGGATAAAATCCCTGCAATATTTCTCTTTTCTCCTTTTCATTTATTTTTAATATTTTAATAATTAGAGATGGGATAAAATCCCTGCAATATTTCTCTTTTCTCCTTTTCATTTATTTTTAATATTTTAATAATTAGAGATGGGATAAAATCCCTGCAATATTGATGTTCTCATGTTTCTCATTTAACTATTAGAGATGGGAGAAACCGTCTTTAACTTTTCTCTTACTTTTCACCTGTTTTTTTATTAAAGGAAGATCTCTATGGAGATGGTCGCAGTTTGACAAATTTTTTTATTTTTAAACCAATTTCTTACCCCTATACGTTATATATTCAGTTTAAGAGTTTTGAGACATTAATATAAGCTTTATTTATTTCTGAAGCAGTGTAAAAGATTCAGTTATATCCGTTCGGCTTGATCAATTAAGATTATCAATCATATTAATGAGAGTTACTCTGTTTACAACAGACAAGACCTGGCGATAGATGCTAAATGATTGTCTTAAAGTGTGTTGTCACTTGTCTACTTTTAACGTACGTTTTATTTTGCGATCTTAAACACACAAATCATTCGTACCTGTTGACACATGAACAAAGACTTTAACCTTGGCACATCTCTTGGCAAAGTTCAGAGCATTGACAGCACCTAATGTATTGATCCCAAGTGCGACATCGTATCTGCGATGGATTATCGTACTCTTTAGGTTGATATTACAATAGATCTCAAATATGAAAACGATATGGACCATTCCACCTATCTTCAAATGACTTTGAGTTGAAAACCCATAACTTTATCCCGACACCATAATTATAAATCAGATCAACTATAGCGATCTTTTTTTTAGGGTCTATTTATTGTTAATAACTAACTATTACGATTGGAGGGGGTCGTCGGTTGGTAATTGTAAATAGAATTTCTTGCTAAGTGTTTGGTAAATCATTTTGGCAACCTTCAAATCTGTTAAATAGATTTGGTTTTTTTTTTTCAGCGTGGTTGATAACTGAATTCATCTAATTATATGGTTTCATTAACAATTTTTTAAAAAATAATAAAAGAACAAGAAGAAAGAATGTCATAACTAATCAATACCTTTCATCAAAAGTAGTACTTGCAGCTAAGTTAACAATGGCATCAAGTTGATGGACCATCTCCTGTTCCAAGTCGGAGTCTTCATGATGAAGACCCAAATTCTCAAGGCAAATGTCTCCATTGACAATAGTAACCTTTTCTAAAATACGATTTAGATTTGGCCCATACTTTTGCTTCACCACCTGATACAAGTCCTTTCCCAAAATCTATATACATTTTTAACTATTGAAGGGTTATTATCACTTATTTTAATAAATTTAGCATTGCTCCAACGTACAGTAATTATGTTCATTTGAAATATGCTGGTAAATGTCAATATCTGGATCTGAGCTTCCAAAACACTTTATTATTATATATTGGTCAAAAATAGACGTCTATTCCAAATTTAATAATTTGTAGAAATATTTCATCCAAAATAACTAGGTCTTTGATCCAAAAAATAATGTATCAGATCCCGTAATGTCTGATAGGTCTTATGTCGTACAATATATTTCAAAGCTATAAAAATTATTTTATGGCTTTAATTTACCAATCAGATCCATAGTAGATGTGAAAATATATCCGGCCGAGACCAATATTACGAATCATCAACCACTAGATTTTCGGTAATGTTTCAGTGTGATTATTTGTTAATCGAACTCAGCATATTACAGTAAGAGGGGAATACGAACCTCGTCGTTGAACCTCTCGGTTGCAGATTTTCCATCTGATGCTCTTAGAAGAAGATATAGCTTCGTCACATTTGGTGCAACCCGTAATATCTTCTCCACAAAAACTGATTACAAGTTATAACTCTTTATTAAGATATAAAAATAAATAATTTACAACCAAAAAAAAAGTTCAGCTTAATTTTGAAAATTAAGTTTCTATATATATATAACTTCTTTAAGATGTTGTCACAACTTTTAGAAGATCTCCATCAATAAAGTATCTAAACTCGATATCTAAACTTAATTATACTAATATTTTATTAGAATTAAATTATTTGATTAAATTTTAATATTTAATTTAATATATCAACACATTGTTGCATGAAGTTCTAGTGGGTAATAAGAGCATCTCCATTGCCATAGTCTTTCATAAGAGTTTCTCATATCTAAAACAATAATAAACTAAAAATAACAATATTTAATTATGAGAGTTTCTCAGAAAAAATGTATATAGTTTTTCATAGTTTTTTATTTGAGAGATTCACTCAACTTTTTAGAGAATCTCTTGAAATAAAATATTATTATACATTATTTTAATCTTTTTTTTAAGGTCGAAAAAATCTCATGAAAAAACTTTCAATACATATGATATAAGAAACTCCCAGAATTTCAAAAAAAATATATATTTTATTGTAATTAAACTATTTAATTATATATATCATTTAAAAATATTTGAGTCATTTACGGTATGAGAAGTGAATAGGAAAGTTTCTAGGGATTTCTCAAACAAAAATGCTTGCCTCTCTCTTTCCTACTTGTTTTTTTATTTTTTATTTTTCATTTTCTTTAATTGTTGAAAAACTCATGGAAAAATAAGTAATACACATGCTCTAAGTTTTTTATCTGAGAAACTTTAGTGTGTTTTTCTCTTACTTTTTTATTTTTATTTTTAATTGTTGAGAACTCTATTGGGTATATACCAATGGAGGTGCTGTTAGGTGGAAGCGGAGGAGAGTAAAATGAAATTCACATGGAAAACAAAAGTACGTCAGTTGTAACTACTACGTAAATAAATACATGCATGCAGATGCAGCCTAGTGTCTATAGCTTTAAAATCTTGGCCGGTTATTACTGGATCACCAATGACCAATGAGATAGTCTATGGCTTCAACTAAAATTACTCGCATAGCTCACGTGCACATGCATACTCGATATTGCAAAATATACTTGCAACTTGTAAGTTGTATTGTAGTAATTGCTCGAGAGTAGAATTTTGTCTGAAATAGCTTCCAAGTTATAATCAGTGCCGGTCCTTGCTAACATTCAGAAAACAATATTGTATATGTAGAGAGAGAGAGAGAGAGAGAGAGAGAGAGAGAGAGAGAGAGTACTCTTTGCTAAGAAGCCAGCAGCTCCAATAACTAATATCGACTTTTTCTCAAGGTATTGAAGAACACTTACGGCCTCCATGTCAGTCGACATTATGTGTCCCTCTTTTAGTGAGAAAAATAATTGGACTATACACAAAAAGAAAAAAATTCTATGAGGAGTTCCAGATTTATGACGGCTTTATAAGGGCAGAATACTCCGACGTCAGCACCAACAAACTTTATTAAATAAAATGTCACATTTAAAAATAATTATATATATACAACATGTGGTAGTTAAGCAATGGCAAGCAATGATGTAGACTTGTAGTGGTCTTCATAACGATTCGATCCATTTTTTGTTTTTCATATAACCATTGGATGAGGACTTTTGACACAATATTTTCAAGTATTAGAGCAGATAATTTTATTTTTGGCCCAACATCGAGATTCGAACTTAATTCTGAAAACCTCTTAAAACCTCTTATGAAAATCTCTTAAAACACTACTAAAACCACTGGGCACTGGGGCTGCGTTATCAGATCCATATTTGATGTATGCTTAAAGAGTGATCAAGGCTTTGTGGAACAACCCCAACTATTTAGAATTTATATTGGTAAAGATTTACATTATACTACGGCTTATATAAAGTATTCTAAGTGGAAAGATTTCTACTTTGCCAAATCAAAACTTTCTCTAAGAATCAAGGCCTTGTACTTCTCTTCATATAAGCTGGCATCAATTAGTATGTTCAGCTTCCAGCAAGCTTAGGGAGAGTTTTAATGAGGAATAGTAGCACTAAATAACCATATCCAGGTCATTTATCTACAAAATAGACAGATTTATGGTAATTGATTTACCGCGTGTTTTTTTATCCTTTATAACATGGATTTCGTTCATGTTTCTTACAAATATCATAAGATTTTATTTAATAACATATTTTTGGTTAGGTTATATTTTTTAATCAGGACAGAAGAACCAATTGACTTCTAAAACCAACTCCACCAAAATTATAACTTAAAAGTACATAAAAATGGACATTTGGTAGGTGTAAATCCTAATTTAAAGAAAAAGTGATATAAAGAAACATAAGATATATGGATATTTTGGTAGGTTTTTATATTTGAAAAACTAATTCTTAAGCTCCTTTACAATGCATGCAACGAATTTTGAATATTTTCAAATAATTAGTTTATATAAGAAAGCGTCACCATACAAATTTAATTGTTGGGTAGTTGAACGTAATAGATAAGTACTTGTTCATCTGTTTTGTCGGAAGTTCATAATGAAGAATTTCTAGGAAGTTGGTTGACAAAGACATAATTAATTGTTATAAGGTTGATGAACGTATATACGGTATCATTTAGTGGAGAGGTGTAGTTTGGTAATCTCCCAAATATTAAATGATGAAGGTTAAATAAAAATTAGAGGATGTTTTGCATTTTTGCTAAAATAACCCAAAATTTAATCATCTCTACTAGTTTATTGGATTTTTTACTCTAAAAAAAATTGAAAATAGAAAGAATTTTGTTATAATATTCAACTTTATAAAGTTTTAATATATTTTAATTTTAGTTAATTTTTATTTTCCTACAAAACTTTATTTTAAAATTTTACCAATTTTATCTATCCATTTTGTGTTTTAAATAAAGCTAAATAAAATTTTGATTTTAATAAAATTAAATATTTTATGTTAACATAAATTTTATTACATCAAATAAATAAAATATCAAAAAAAAATATTTTGTTAAATAGACATTAATGTATTTTTCCCACAAAAGATCAATTAAAATATTTTGAACTGAAAACTAAAAATTTTTGTCTTTAATTTTTTTATATCGAATTAAAAATCTATCGAATCGAATAGTTTTATCTCTCACTATTTCAATTTATGGAAATTTAACTTCAATTCCAATTTTAATTGGTGCATTGAAATCATACTTATTTTAGATTATTATGTTATTTTAACTTTATATATCTTTATTATTATTTATTATAATAATATAATAGTTTTAAATATAAAAATAGTTATTTAAGAATTATTTTTAAGAAGTTAATTCCAAAAAGTAGAGAATTCTAAATATTTAATTTTGGAATAACTTCTATATTTCTCTATTTTTAAAGTAAAATATAATATATCACTAAAAATGATTTTACTTTAAAAATAGAATTTAAAAATAAAAATAAAATTTCAGTGGAGATACTCTCAAAACTACAAAATCAAACGAAATAATCTTGAAATATTATATATATATANTTTTTTTTTTTTTTTTTTTGCATTTTACATCCAAGTTAAGCATGGCTTCTTTTCCATCATCATTTTCCTCAAAAGTCAAACTCACAACGTCCACCTACACTATCTCATTCAGTCACTATTAATTGTAGCAACTACAAGTCCAAATGTGTGAGTTATCGTCGGTGTTTTCATGGAGTTTTGGGGTTTATTTTTGTTTTTCAAAGAATTAGTTTTGTTGTTAAAAGCTATTCTAGAAAAGAAACAAAAATATAAGACTACAAAGTAAATATTTTTAGTGGCGTATACTATTTCGATCCAGCAAACTCCACACAAAATATAAGACAAACTTTACGGAAATTTTTGGTAAAGACCCAAAATTGACATAATTAGTGACAACTTGCGAAATGTTATAAATCGATTATTGATGAATTTCATAACCTATCCAATATAATCAAGTTTAAGTCGACCCATACTTAAAGTTTTTCTATTTTTTATCGTCCAAAGTTTTCTTCTATAAATAATTATTATTTATGTAATATTTCTTTTTCTTCCTTCATGTAAACCACTATATATATATGAATCTTTGGTCATTCATTAATAGACACAGAAATATTCAGTTTCATACCACGTTATCAGTACGATTGTTCTAAAACCCTGAATTCACGAAACCCTAGCCGCCGCCGCCGTGAAAACATATCCAATCCAGCTCGTGTTCGTTGCAGCTTGTGGTCAGTTTATTTTCCGAGGTCTTTTAGCTCCCGGTTCAATCCATTCAACACATTCGGTGTTTAAGGTAAACAAAATCGAATCTCTAAAACATAAGATCGAATCTGACCTAATGGAACTAGAACCCTAATTTGAAACCCTAGTTTCTGAAAACCCCAAAATCGATTTTATAAGTCCCTAAATTTGATTTTGGTTCATTGATTAATTGTTCTATCAACCTTGAAAATATATTAAGATTGTTTCCTTAATAGAAACATATTTTTAAATTCAATCATGATCTAGAATATGTTTGTTAGGTTGTTAAACCCTAATTTGGAAACCCTAAACCTTAAAATCCGATTTTAAACTTAAACCCTAAATTTTTCTTGATTGATTCAATTTTATGATAAATGTTTCTGATTGTATTGATTGATCTATTGATCCTTTGAAATCGAAAATTGTAAACCCTAATCCTATCCCGAATAGGAAAATCTAATCTTTCCTTTTCAGAGAAATGAAATTTTGAAAAATCCTAATCCTTGCATGATATTTTCCTTTTATTATTTGTCCTAGATCATACTTCCTTAGGATTGATTTTTATGCATAGAAAATCACATGATTACTTGATAAAAACCGATGGCATGATTAATTGTTTAAATCGCATGATAACTTATTACTTGTATCAGCTTGTTAATCGCATGATAGCTTAGACATTGATAGATTCATTGTATATTGATTCTTAAAACCCTAATTCGAATTTGAATCCTAAAGGGCCTTGAAAACCCTAATTACCAGATTGATTAAATTCAAATTTTTATTTTGAGGTTTAGGAATGATTAGTGTTTGATTGATCATTGCATGAGAGTTAAGATGATAGTTTTCTTGATGCATTCATAAAATGAAACCCTGAATATATTAAGGACCTTGAAATCTTATCCTCATCTCATAGCCGTGTGGCTCAAGCATATAATTAAGCCATGTGGCTTATGCACATTATCTCATTTTGATACATATAGACCTAGCATTGCAAGAAATGGTCAAATGTCTTGAAATCATATGCATTGTTTGCATGAATCTTAAATTCATGAATTGGTTGATAATGTGATTCAGATGTCGAGATTCGAACCCTCAGTTTATTCTGCCCTAAATCTCTCTGGAGATAATTTTCTAGAATGGGTAATGAACTAGAGGTGCTCTGAAGTCTAGAGACTCGGGATATGTATCATTGATGGCAATAATGAAATTGAAAGCCAAAAGCATAGAGCCATAACAATTATGCGCTATCATCTCACTTAGGAACTGAGAGATCAGTACCTAAATATTGAGGATCCCTTTGACCTTTGGACAAAGTTAAATGAAAGATACTCAATGGTATTATGGCGAAATTCCATGAAAGAATGGAGGATCCTGATCAATTTCCAGGATTTTGAATCCGTGGACGAATATAATTATGCTCTAATGAAAATCGCATATGGTCTTGAACTATATGGTGAAGTGGTAACACATGAGGACTTACTATATTAGACTTAGTCCACATTCTATCCAAAGGATTTGTTGTTATCACACATAAGGCCAAAAGTTTCACTAACTATAATGACCTATTGTCATACCTTTTGGAAACTGAGCAAAGGAAGCATAAAGTTGGAGATACTATCAGCAGATTTGAGAAACTGCAAAAAAGATACATTGAGCAACGTAACAATGAGATGAGACCTCCTGAAGCAAATAATGCTAATAATAATAAGGAGGAAGTCGTGTGGAAACACATGGACTGAGAGGCCGGCTTATACATTGACTAAAGAAATGGGATTTCGACATTCTGATATTATGTTTCATGCTTTACTTTGACATTTTAGAACTACTTTGAGTTTATTTTATTGCTATTATCTTGTTTGATTCTTCCTTGATAATATGAATGTTTAATTACTTATATAAACGGTAATATGGGTTCAAAAATACAAGTATAAAATCTCGACCAAAAGGCATTGCCTAAAGGGCATGAATTTCTCACCCATACAAAGCCCATTGAGTTATAATAATGGTTTCCAAATAGAAACAATGGGCAAAAGGAAATAAAAGTTCCTTAAAATCGCCTAAGGCATTAAAAGAAAATAGTCGAGACTATACTTACATTTTCTATTGATCTAGACTATGCCAAAGATCAGTATGAAAAGTCATGGTAAACACAATTGGTATACCATACGAAATTTACACTATATGGCATGACTGGATTAGCCATCCAAGTCTAAAACTTGATGTAAAGATTGATCATGAAAAGGCACAAAGAGTTATCCCATAGAATCTCACGTTGTGTTACATGTGCACAAGGGAAACTCATTAGATTTATTGTCCCAAAGATCATGAAATTATAGTATATTCATGAGGGGGAGTGGGGACAAACCCGTGGTCTATGACTATACTACAAATTCGATGATCATAAGAAGACTTGGCTGAATTTTATAAACAAAGGTCATTACCTATAAGGTTTAGACTCTAAAGTCTATTAGCTTGGAGATATCACAAGTTTTACATGTATACAAGATTAATATGCATCAGGCCATATAAGTGAGCATAGATATTCCCATCTCAGATTAAATACGGGTCATGAGTCAGACATATACCATCTTATAGAGATTCTGAATAAAACCACCACATACATATGTGCCGTTTAAGATGAAACCTCATAAGAAGATTGGAAATATATATATGTTGGATAAGAAATGTTTCTCCTACAAATTCAAAAGAAACCTTGAGCCAAATATGGGTTATCTATTTACTGACCAAGGAACACGGATTACATGAGCTAAATGAATCCGAATATCCAACATTAGAAGGAAAAATGTAATAAGCTGATAAATAAAGGAATGATAAGAGAAATGAAATGGTATTAACCATCATTGTCTTGGCAAGATCCTCGGACTAGAAAAATATTTAAAGACGTCCAATGAGAACAAAGAAATACAAAGATCATATAAAGGTAGCAGAATCAGATGCTAGACATATTGACCCGAAAAGGAAAGAAATAAATGACTAAGTCATATCAGCTTAAACACCACGAAATTGATGTCTTAGAGACACAATCAAGTTGCTACGAAGTCAATACAAGATAGACCAATAAGTTTTATAAGATAAGAAACCTCAGAAAGAAAAAAAAAGGTGCATAATACAAATCCGAGTTTAGTAAGGAAACCAGTCCAGACATAGATNGATATAAGGCTGGCCAGCTGAACATCTAAGGTACCAAACCATGTAGCTTGGGACGCCAAGCTGCAAGGTAATAAAGGTCCTGGATAATGAAATCTCAAATCGATCAAATTATGTATGGATCAAAATAGGAACTACATAAGAGTGTTAACACCAAAATGTATAAGAA
>OVBI01001977.1:471-25695 GCA_900406495.1 Sisymbrium altissimum | reverse complement strand
GTGCAGCATCTATATATATATATATATATATATATATATATATATATATATTTCTATTTATCATATAAATAGAATATCATCAAAAACTCTAACGTCAGTTTAATTAAAATTAAACTAATTTTGATCCAGTTTGCTTAGGTGTGTGACCCTGTAGGATCATATAATTTAGTAATAGATTCTTAATCTATAGATTATAAGCGGCTTATAGCAAAATATTTTAACCACCTAATATTATACGATTGTCGAACCTCGACGTTACAACAATCTCCCACTTGTACTGGAATCATTTGTTCCCATAATCCTTTTGTCACTTATATCTCGATCTCAGCATAAGGAAAGAAACAGTGTCACCCCTAGATCATGTGTATCGAACTTCGATTTATACTGATTTAAACAAACGATTGACATTCACCACGTTTGAGCACGGCCATGCATTTTTCAATATCAAATCTTCGATATACCCAGAGATATCTATCTCCTGTTATATAGGAGGGACAAATTCCATCTTGTTCCATCCCTGTTCCTTTCAAACTTCATAGAACACCCAATCAATGCCTTTATAATCACCTGTGACGGCTGACGTTTGACAATGTTAAAGTGAACTAATTCATTGGTAAGAAATCATGACGAACTCAGGTCAAAGGACTACACTCTATAGTCATAATGAGAAACTCTTATGACACTCATACAACAATCTTGTAGAGTTCTCATAGCAGGTCAGTCCGATACTGTGTTCCCCAACACAAATCTATGTGATTGAATTTAATACAACATATTAAATGGCTTCATGAAACTTAGCCATCAGTCATCTCACATACTAATCATTCTCAGTTATTAACGTCTCATTTTAATAACCTTGACTAGGGACATCAATAATTATTTCATCTTTCACTTATAGGATTTCATGATCAAGTCACGTACTTGATGACCTATAAGAATAATATAAATTATTTTGGGAAATTTATTTAATTATCCAATAATTAAATAAATCTGAAACAAATTTCATTAATTTGAATACATAACCAATTGTATTTCAACATGAACATCATAACAAAAGAAAAAAAAACTTCCACTAGAATTAAGATTACATCTTAAGAAATTTAATGTCAATAGCCACAATATGACTCTCATGATTGGGCTGTGGAGCAAGCTTGGTCAATGGATCCACAACATTTGCATCTATTAAGACTTTGCTAATCTTTACATATCCTCTTATAGACCAAGAACTTATATTTAGTATTTCTCAAATACTTAAAGGATATTTTTGACTAGTAACCAGTGGCTCTCACCTGAATCAGATCTACTCGTCATGCTCAAAGCACATGAAACATTTTGACGAGTACAGAGCAGGCATACATGATAGAACCAATAGCAAAAGCATATGGAATTATACTCATGCGTTCTCGCTCATCATGTGTTGAAGGACACTGAGTTTTGCTGAGAGTTATGCCATGAGACATTGGTAGAAACCCCTCTTGGAATTATGCATTTGAAACTTGTGCAAGACCTTATCTATATAAATATCCTGACATAATCCAATAAGCTTATTGAATCTATTTCTATAGATTCTTATTCCATGAATATATGCGGTTTCTCCCATGTCTTTCATTTAGAAACAACTTCCTAGCCAAGTCTTTACAGAATTAAGCATCCGAATATCATTCTCCATGAGAAGTATGTCATCTACATACAACACTAAGAAAATAACTGCGCTCCCGCTAGTCTTCTTGTAAACGCATGGTTCTTCTTCGTTTCTAATGAAATCAAACTCTTTGATTGCCTCATCAAAATGAAGATTCCAACTCCGAGATGCTTGCTTCAAACCATAAATGGAACATTGAAGCTTGCATACTTTCCCAGCACTTCCAGGGACTGTGAAACCTTCGGGTTGTGTTATGTACACATCCTCTTCAAGATTTCCATTAAGGAAAGCCGTTTTCACATCCATCTGCCAAATCTCATAATCATAATAAGTACCAGTTGCTAGAGAATCCGAATGGACTTAAGCATTGCAACTGGGGAATAGG
Organism: Sisymbrium altissimum; assembly: GCA_900406495.1. Taxonomy (NCBI): domain Eukaryota; kingdom Viridiplantae; phylum Streptophyta; class Magnoliopsida; order Brassicales; family Brassicaceae; genus Sisymbrium; species Sisymbrium altissimum. Next base: position 23,668 of record OVBI01001977.1, on the reverse strand, counting down.
TTTCATCATAGTCTACACCATGAATTTGCTTGGAAGCTTTTGCCACCAATCTAGCTTTGTATATATGTATATTACCATCCGTGTCTGTTTTCTTCTTGAAAACCCATTTACACTCAATGGTTTTGACGCCATCAGGTAAATGAACCAAAGTCCATACTTTGTTTATTGACATGGATTCCATTTCGGATTCTGCGGTCTTCAGCCACTTCTCGGAGTTAGGGCCCATCATCGCTTCCTCAAAGGATGTAGGTTCATCACTCTCTATGATCAATAGTTCATGATGATCTGTCACCCAAACCCCAAATCTATCAGGTTCGTGACGTATCCTTACGGACCTACGTACCTCAGGTTCCATAGGTGTCGATTCTACGACTCTTTGCAAATCTAACTGATGTTCTTCTTCAGAAGTAGGAACATCATCCTGTGATTCTCGAACTTCTTCGAGAGATATTTTACTCCCACTGGTTTTCTTAAAAAGAAATTCTCTCTCTAAAAAAGCACCATTACGAGCAACAAACACTTTGTTCTCGGTAGAGTTGTAAAAATAATAACTTTTGGTTTCTTTGGGGTTATGATGCTTATGTTAAAAATAATAACTTTGCTCGGACCCAAATCTGATAAATGCTACTTCGTTGGTTATCCCAAAGAAACCAAAAGTTATTATTTTTACAACCCTACTGAGATTGGGGTTACAGATAAGCATCATAACATCGGTAGGGTTGTAAAAATAATAACTTTTGTTCTCAGTTGAAACATCCTTTTAACATAAGCATCATAACCCCAAATTTTCAGAAAAGACAGACTCTGAACTTTTCCGGTCCACATCTCATATGGCGTCTTTTCAACTGATTTCGATGGACATCTGTTAAGTATAAACGCAGAAGTTTCTAGAGTATATCCCCAAAAGGATAATGGAAGATCTGCATGACTCATCATAGATCGAACCATATCTAATAATGTTCGATTTCTCCTTTCGGATACACCATTTAACTGTGGTGTTCCTGGAGGAGTGAGTTGTGAAACGATTCCACACTCTCTTAGATGATCATTGAATGCTTGGCTCAAATATTCTCCACCTTGATCAGATGGAAGGGCTTTGATTTTCTTGTCAAGCTGATTTTGTACTTCATTCTGAAATTCCTTGAACTTTTCAAAAGATTCAGAATTATGTTTCATTAGATAAACATAATCATATCTACTGAAATCGTCAGTAAATGTGATGAAGTATTGATAGTTTCCTCTAGCATTTATACTCATTGGTCCACATACATATGTATGTATGAGTTTCAACAAATCTTTAGCTCTTTCACTATGTCCAGTAAAAGGAGCCTTAGTCATTTTTCCAATAAACAAGATTCACACTTTTCAAATGATTCATAATCAAGTGAGCTCAAAAGTCCATCACTATGAAGCTTTTAAAAGTGCTTCTCATTTATGTGGCCCAAATGACAATGCCAAAGAAAAGTCTGATTCGTGTCATTTGATTTGAATCTTTTGGTACTAATGTTATAGACATGCACACTTTGGTTTAGAATATAAAGTACATTCTCTAATGGACTGCTACCATAAAAGATATCAAAATGATCAAATAAACAACACTTGTTTTTAATCGAAAATTGAAATCCTTCCAAATCCAAACAAGGAATGGAAATAATATTTCTGCGTATAGCATGTACATAGTAGCAATTTTTAAGTTCTAAAATCATGCCTGAAGGCAAAGACAAATCAAATGTTCCTACAGCTATGCAGCAACTCTTGCTCCATTTCCCACGCGCAGGTCCACTTGTCATTTCTCTAAAATTCTACTGTTGCTTAGGCCCTGCATATTTGTATATATATGAGCACCACAACCGGTATCCAATACCCAAAAAGTAGAACCAGATGTAGTAACATTTACTTCTATAACATAAATACCTGAAGATGAAGTTTCAAAAGTCTTCTTCTTTTTCAGATCTTCCAAGTATTTCTTGCAATTCATTTTCCAATGCCCAGTACCATTACAATAATGGCACTTGTCAACATCAGAAGGACCAGGCTTGGACTTAGGAGCAGGTCAGACTTGCTCGGATTCGCAATCCAGCTTGTCTTTTCATTTCCTTTGTTTTTACCTTGTTTCTTAAACTTTTTGCCCTTTTGTACCATAAGCACATGTGGGGCATCCTTTTTGATGTTGGGTTCAGCAGTTTTAAGCATTCCATGCAACTCTGTCAAAGTTTTCGTCAAGTTGTTCATGTTGTAGTTCATAAAAAACTGATCAAAGCTTGACGGCAATGACTGCAGGATGAGTTCAGTTGCCAACGCTTGGCTGATAGGACAATCCAGTTTTGCCAAGTTATCAATATAACCCATCATCTTAATGACATGCGGGCTAACTGGACTATCTTTCGGTAGTTTGCATTCAATGAGAGTTTTAACCGTTTGGTATCTCTCAGTTCGTGCCTACTCCTGAAACATTCCTTTCAGCCTAGTGATCATGTCAATTGGTGAATCCACGTTCTCATATTGCTTCTGCAAGTCTGAGTTCATGGTCGCTAACATTAGACAACACACATCAATCCTATCACTGACATGCTTATCATAAGCATTCCTCTCTACATGCTGAACATTGGTCTTAGGTTTTTCAGGAAGAACATTTTCTAGGACATAGTCTTTTTCTCCTGTTTGAGAACAATTCTCAGGTTTCGATACTATTCGAGGAAATTCGATCCATTCAGTTTTTCCTTCTCAAGGACGGATCGCAATGAAAACGAGCTATGAGGAGTTCACATTTCTGGAAATGAAGAATAATAAATATTAATATGATATTCAGGAATAAGAAAATCTTAACATTTAAGAAAACTCACATTATATTCAAAATAACTTTTTCTTCAAATTGAATATAATAACCCAAATCCATGTATCACTAGAATACGAGTGAGCTTTGGCTCATCCCCCGAATATCCAGCTATTTAGGTAAACAACGCTTTGTTAATTATATCAAATATAACTCTTGGTTGTTAGAAGACATCTTATGTCAAATCTAACATATGCCTCTAAGCCCAAAACCGTTTTGATATCTTAGTCAAGTAAACCAATCTTAATTCATATGGTAACCATCACCATCTACCTCACTCATGTAATTGCAGACACCTTGTTTAGCAAGCCCATCATACAATGAAATAAGCCTTGATAGTTGATAAGATTAGAGAAGCATCAAAATACTTGACATTAATTGAGGAATTAATTTTAATCCAATTTTAGTTTATATTTAAAATTTATATCTTATATAAAATAATATAACTAGATATATATCTTATATATAATTGGATTATAAATAATTAAATAAATTTTAATCTTATTAAAATTATTAATTATTTATTGGATAATTTTATTTACTTTCAAAAACTAATCCAATTAGAATTTTAATTAAATAAGAGAATAGAAACGATTGAATCAAACCAATCGTACTAACCAAAGAACTGATTCACTTGGTCTCGCATATGCATATAAAATTAATTGAAGTTCAAACAACTAAATATTAAAATAATGCATGCTTGTTTGAGATCGTACATGCAACAACATATGCAAGAAAACTCTGTCATGCACACGTTAAGTATAAAAGGAATCTACATATTAATTACAAATTTACTAGGCAGTAAATATCTTAATTAACATATATAATTTTGACTTTCCAAAAATCAATATTTGTGAAAATATCTCACATACGGCCAATATTCACAGACAAAAACATTGATCAACATTATAATCATTAGGGTTTTCCGTGGATATGATCAACAAAATAATTTCTAGCAAATTGAATACACTTAAATTATTTTATCTATATCAAATATAGATTAATGTAGATTTAATTTCAATATTATGTAAGTAAGCTCTGATACCACTGAATGAATTCATACCGGTTTACAAACGATTTATAAATTAACTTATGAATTCAATTGCCAAGATCTTATGCAAATACTGAATTAAATCTAGGTCTAGGGTTTCAAGAATACCTGGATGTTTTGCAGCAGAATTAAGAATAAAACAAACCGAGGTTATGGAGCACTTCAAACGTCGTGCCTCTACCGGTATCCACACGCACACAAACTGGATCGGAACGGGATGATAGTGCCGTATAGATCAAATCTCACAATAGATAAACAATTTGTCTTTAGGGTTTATGATATGGTGGCTGGTGATATTAATCAACTTATTAATCTCACAAAGCACATATATATATACATGACATAAACACGGTGACCTAATTAATTATGGTCATGGGCTTAAACCCATGGTGTGCAGCATCTTTATATATATATATATATATATATATATATATATATATATATATGTATGTGTATATTTCTATTTATCATATAAATAGAATATCATCAAAAACTCTAACATCAGTTTAATCAAAATTAAACTTATCTTGATTCAGTTTGCTTAGGTGTGTGACCCTGTATGATCATATAATATTAGTAATAGATTCGTAATCTATAGATTATAAGCGTTTTCCTTAAAACATTATAACCACCAAATATTATACGATTGTCGAACCTCGACGTTACAACTTTAACAAGAGTAAGTACAATTGATTTCAGGACATTCCCAACACTATGGGCCATAATCATTAAAGAGTGTGTGAGAAAACTCCCACATCGAAAGTTTCTATGGGAGATAAGTAACATATAAGTAATTTGGACCAATTCACTCATTACCGGTTTTGAGTTGGAAGTACTGAAAATTTAACATGGTATCATATATCAGGGTAAAGAAGGTATATATGTCTCAAAAGAAATATGCTTTTGATATTTTGAAAAGTGCCATTTATTGGGTTTAAAGTCTGCGCTTACTCCAATGGAGCAGAATCATAATTCAGCTCGTGACAGAGGTCCGTTTTACACTCAACCAGCACCATACAAAAGATTGGTTGGTCATTTGGTTTACTTGGCCATGAAAAAGCTAGAAATTAGCTATGATGTTCATGTTTTAGCTCAGTTTTTGCAGATACCTCGTCAGGCGCATTGGGATGCAGCCATTTGTTTGGTTCAGTATATGAAAGGTGTGCCGGGTAAGGAATATTGTTGAGCTCTGATAATAATATCAGTATCTCAGCATACTGGGACTCTGATTGGGATGCTTGCCCATTGTTACGGCGCTCTGTTATGGGTTTTATTGTGATGCTCGGAGATTCAATTGTTGCATGGAAGACGAAAAAACAGTGTGTTGTAGCTCGCTCTTCGGCATAAGCCGAGTATCATGCAATGGCTATGACTCGTAATGAACTCAAATGAACAAAGGAGATATTGGAAGCATTTGGAATACAGAAATGTGTGCCCATGGTTTTATATTGTGATAACAAAGCTGTGATCCACATCGCCGTGAATCCAGTCTTCCATGAACGTACGAAGCATATCGAGGCTGATTGTCACTATGCTTGAGATGTAGTTTAAGATGGTTCATTAATTACTCATCATGTTCAAATGACGGATCAGCTAGCCGATATACTCACCAAGCCACTTTATACTCATCAATTCGGTCATTTACTTAGCAAGATTGGCATTCAGGATTTCTATACTCCATCTTGAAGGTAATATTGAGATAATGATGATGATATTATATGATTCGAATAATGATATATTTGGATAAATTAGACTTAATCTACTATTCATGTTTATCTCCTAGATTATAGTGGTTATAGCCGACTTATGTTTGTAAAAATACATGAACATTGATTTAATGAATAACAATAGAGAATTGGTACATTTCATGTTCTGTAACAGCTAAGAGGTAGAGAAGAGAGAGAAGTAAAAACGATGTATGGGATGATTGAGATCCAATAAAGAGCTCAAGCGGAGGCAAATAAATAAGGTATATACAAATTAAGGATAGGATAAAACGATATCAGGCAGAAGACAGAAGAAGAGGCAGAAGCGGGGTGATCATCAGCGTTTTAATTTTTTTTAAACACGTGGCACTCTCTCCCATGCTGACGTGTCAAGTAAAGGGAAAGAATTCACCCTCTTATATATATATATATATATATATGATTAGTCAATGACTGAACCAAGTGGCTTATGTAATCTTCATCTACATGTTAGTTGAAGCCACTGTTTTTATATCTTTGATATTGTTGCCAAAAATGTAGGTAACATGTTCGAGTAGTTTGGTTTATTTAGTTTGGTTAATTTAGTTTTTGTTTTAATTCGGTTTTATATTTTTTTTTCTAACTGGATAGAATAAAAATTTGGTTCCACTTTGGGTTACTTCGGTTGATAAAGTTCTGCTGAACTAAACCAAAATTTTTTGTTTTTAGTTAAGTTCCGGTTAAATTTAATAAAATTTTAGGTAATTTTGATTATTTTGGTTAAAATTCAAGTAGTTAAGTTAGTTCAAAATTTTAGATATCTATACTATTATTTCATATTCGTCCTTAAAATAAAATATCAAAATTACTATTAATATACTATTCACATTTTTAATATATTAAATATTTGATTTTTAAAAGTATAATGATCAACCATTTAAAAATATGTGACCTTTTTATTTTTTAAAAAAAACCTGTCAACTTTATTTATTAATTGTTTCTTATAATCAAATTACATTTATATGCAACTAGATTAGGACCCGTGCGTTGCACGAGTTTATAATTAAAGATATCATTTGTATATTTTTTTATTCTTTTGATTTTATTTATTTAAATTATTTTTCTTTTTAAAGCATATTTTATTTATTTATATTTTATTTATTTTATAAAGTATATTAACGATGGATGAATGAGCAACTGTAGCTATCTTATTATAAATAGAAAATTCCAGCTATAAAATATATCCACGAATTGGCATGATTTCATAGATTTAAAATTAATATAAGAATAAGAAAACATACCTGATATTTTGTAAGCTTGTGTTATTGATGAAAGATTATGAGAGAGTGCGTACATTTATATATATGTGGTCGTTTCAAATTATTTTAGGATTATGATTTTTTTGAAAAGGTAAATTACCTTTTTATTATTTTAATCCTTTTTGGTTTAAAATTTACTTTTTTGAAGATAGTAAATTATCTTTTTATTTATTCTAATCCCTTTTTGTTAATAATTTTCTTCCTTTTATATTTTTTTGTTTTTTTTATTTTAATTTTTTTTAAAAGGAAAATTACTTTTTAGATTACTTTAAATCTAATCCTCTTATAATTTCTTTTTTTTTTAATTAAATTACCTTTTTATTAATTTAATCTTTTTTTTGTTTATAATTTACTTTTTTAAAGATAGTAAATTACATTTTTATTTATTCAAATCCTTTTTTGTTAATAATTGTCTTCCTTTTATATTTTTTCGTTTTTTATTATTAATATTTTTAAAAAAAAGAAAATTACTTTTTGATTATTTTAAATTCATTTTTTAAATTTTAATATATATTTTTAAAATAGGAAAATTACTTTTTGATTACTTTAAATTTAATTCTCTTATAATTTATTTTTTTAAAATTAGTAATTTATAATTTTATATTATGACACATGTCAACATCTTAAATAATCAAATCGCCACTTGTCAAAATCTTGTTAATTACTAACTTTGAAGATTCAACTTTATATAATAAGATCTAAAAGGTTACTGTATTATTACTACTAGAGATTGACAATTTTATGAGAATTTTCCAATTGAAGTGCTCTAATACATCGTTAAGTGATTTCTTTTGTTTTCTTTGTAACTGAAATTTTATGGTGTAATTTTTTTATGAGGACTTTTAAATGGTACTATTTATGATTTATTATTATTTGCCTGATTTATTTTCTTAAGATGATATAAAATGCCTAGATTGTTATTTTTCTATATATTGGTTATTTACTTCTCATATTTATTTTAGTGTTATGGAAGTTATATTGTAATTGTTTTACTATATTTTTTTATTTTATTTTTATTGTTTTATTTTTAGATTATATAAGCTACATATATTGTTAACTATTGATTTATTTGTTTGTAACTGAAATTTTGTGGTATAATATTTTCATGAGGATTGTTAATGGTTCTTTTTATGTTTTATTATTATTTTCTGGTTTATTTTTTTAAGAAGATTATATAAGATGCCTAGATTGTTATTTTTTATTTAATGGTTATTTATTTCTCATATTTATTTTAGTGCTATAGAAGTTATATTGAGAATTTTATACTATTTTTGTTAATTTGGTTGTTTTGTTTTTTAGATTATATAAGCTGTATGTATTTGTTTTTGTTTCTTTGTAACTGAATTTTTATGGTGTAATTTTTTTATAAGGATTATTAAATGGTTTTATTTATGATTTATTATTACTTGACTTATTTTTAAAATATTATATCAGATGCTTAGGTTGTTATTTGTCTATTTAATGATTATTTATTTCTCATTTTTATATTAGTGTTATAGGAGTTATGCTGAGAATTATTTTTTTTTTTTGTTAGTTTATTAGATTTCTGTTTTTTTAGATTCTATAAAATGACTATATTACTTAATTTTTTGTTTACTTATTTTATATATGCACATTTGTGTAAGAGAAACTTGTTATTTTGGTTATTAGTTTTTTTGTGGAATTATTAGTACAATTTAAATTAAGAGAAATATATATTGTAATTTTTTACAATTATTAGATTTCAAATAATGTAGTTTATCTTTGATTAAAATGAGTGATGCGGTGTCAAAACTTTAAAACACCTAAGATAAGGTGGCTTAAGAAGAAGAGACCCTCAATTTCTTTTATACAATTTATTAAATTAAGAAAAATATACAATTTATTAAAATTTTGTAATATTTCTTATGAGAAAAATATTATTGATTTTGATTTTTCATCTGTTTTCTATTTGTCGTAGATTTTTCACATTGAAAAAATGAAGTTATTATGAGTATGGAATTATAGTGAGAATATCACTTTTTATTCATTTAAAATAGAAAATTAGAAGATTCAAAATTTCAAAAGAAATCAATTAAAATAGCAGATTTGAAACAAAAAAAATGGAACTTTTACACCCAAATCTCACGACAGCAAAATTTATTTCATAATTATCATATATATATATATATGTAAATATCTCTAAAGCCATGTAGTATAATATAACTATATCTCATTTTAATCACTTTATTTTATTACATTTTGTGCATTACTCAATTTTCCTATGAACAGTAGTTTTTTATTAACATGTAAAATAGAATATTATGTATTACGTATAATGATTAATTTTGCATGATTGTTTTCTTTACTTTTGTTTAACTTTTTTTTTCTACTTATCTTTTCACTAAATTGGATATCATCCAAAAGTTTGCCAAAGCACAGAAAAAAACAATAAAAGTAAAATAACATCCAAAGTCATTAAATATTGTATCATACTTTAAAGACAAACTGAGTGTACAAAACAAGAGGATTAAAAAAAAGATTGAATTCTCTCAACACAACACTAAACATTATTGTAAAAGACTTTCAAGGTAAAATATGGAATTCATTCTCTGAAATTCTTATATTTTTATCTTATACTCTCAGTTTTACACCAAACAATGGATCTTCATTTTAATAATATAACCCATTTTTTTATTGTTTACTATTTACTATTATAAGTAATTGATTCTATAAGTTTTAAAATTTTGTAATATTCATTCTGAGAAAAATAATATTGATTTTAACTTTTTATCTGTTTTCTATTTATCACTTTTCACATTGAAAAAATAAAGTTATTATAAGTATGGAATTATAGTGAGAATATCACTTTTTATTCATTTAAAACCGAAAACTATAAGATACAACATTTCAAAAGAAATCAATTAAAATAGCGGATTTGAAACAAAAAATTTGAACTTTTACACCTAAGTCTCAACGCCAGCAAAATTCATTCCATTATGATCAAATATATATATATATATATATATATATGTAAATATCTCTAAAGCCATGTGGTATAATATAACTGATATCTCATTGTAACCATTTTGTTTTATTTCAATTTTTGTGCATTACTCATTTTTCCTATAAACAGTAGTTTTTTATTTACATGTAAAATAGAATATTATATATTGTGTAAAACGATTAATTTTGCATGATGTATTTGTTTTTTTTTGTTTAACTGTTTTTTTTTTCTGCTGGTCTTTCCACTAAATTGGATATCATCCAAAAGCTTGTCAAAACACAAAAGAAAAAAAAAATATAAAAGTAAACTAACATTCAAAATCATTAAATGTTGTATCATATTTTAAAAACAAACTGAGTGTATAAAACATAAGCATTTTAAAAAAAAAAATGAATTCTCTCGATACAACAATAAACATTATTGTAAAAAAATTTCAAGGTAAAACATGGAAGTCACTCTCTCAAATTCTTCTATTTTTATTACATATTCTCAGTTTTACACTAAACAATGGATCTTCATTTTTAAAATATAACCCAATTTTTTATTTTTTACTATTTAATATTACAAATAATTGATTCTAAAAGTTTTAAATTTTTTTTTTATTATGAGAAAAATATTATTGATTTTAATTTATAATCTGTTTTCTATTTGTGGTAGACTTTTCACATTAAAAAATAAAGTTATTATAAATATGGAATTATAGTGAGAATATCACTTTTTATTCATTTAAAATAGAAAACTAGAAGATTCAATATTTCGAAAGAAATCAATTAAAATAGCAGATTTGAAAAAAAAAAATGGAACTTTTACACACAAGTCTCAACGCCAGCAAAATTCATTTCATTATTATCAAATATATATGTATGTAAATATCTCTAAAGCCATATGGTACAGTATAAGTGATAACTTATTGTAACCACTTTGTTTTACTGCATTTTCTTATTTATTACTCATTTTACCTATAAACGGTAGTTTCTTATTTCTACGTAATATATAATACTATATATTATGTACAATCATTAATTTTGCATTACTTTTTTCTCTTCTTTTGTTTAACTTTTTTTTCTGCTTATGTTTTCACTAAATTGGATATCATCCAAAAATTTGTCAAAACACAAAAAAAAAATATATATATATATATATAAAAGTAAAATAACATCCAAAGTTATTAAATATTTTATCATATTTTAAAGACAAACTGAGTGTATAAAACAAGAGGATTAAAAAAAGATATTGAATTCTCTCCACACAACATTAAACATTATTGTAAAAAACTGTTAAGGTAAAATATGGAATTCATTTTCTGAAATCCTTATATTCTTATGTTATACTCTCAGTTTTACACTAAACAATAGTTCTTCATTTTAATAATATAACCCAATTTTTTTATTGTTTACTATTTACTATTACAAATAATTGATTCTAGAAGTTTTAAAATTTTGTAATATTCATTGTGAAAAAAAAAATATTGATTTTGACTTTTCATTTATTTTCTATTTGTTGTACACTTTTTACATTGAAAAAAATATATTTTATTCTAAGTATGGAATTATAGTGAGAATATCACTTTTTATTCAGTTAAAACAGAAAACTACAATATTTATAATTTCAATAGAAATCAATTAAAATAACAGATTGGTAACAAAAAATTTGAACTTTTACACCTAAGTCTCAATGCCAGCAAAATTCAATTCATTATTATCAGATATATGTATGTATATAAATATCTCTAAAGCCATATGGTATAATACAACTGATACTCATTGTAACCATTTTGTTTTATTGCATTTTTTGTACATTATTCATTTTTCCTATAAACGGTAGTTTTTATTTACATGTAAAATAGAATACTATGTATTACGTACAACGATTAATTTTACATGACTTTTTTGTTTTATTTTGTTTAACTGTTTTTTTTTTGGTGGTCTTTTCACTAAATTAGATATCATCCAAAAGTTTCTCAAAACACAAAAGAAAAAAATATATATAAAAGTAAAATAACATTCAAAATAATTAAATTTTGTATCATACTTTAAAAACAAACTAAATGTATAAAAGACGAGCATTTTAAAAAACAAAAATGAATTATCTCGATACAACAATAAACATTATTGTAAAAAGATTTCAAAGTAAAACATGGAAGTCACTCTCTCAAATTCTTATATTTTTATAACATACTCTCAGTTTTACACTAAACAATGGATCTTCATTTTAAAAATAAAACCCAATTTTTCATTTTTTACTGTTTACTATTACAAATAATTGATTCTAAATTTTTTCAAATTTTTTATTATTTATTGGGAGAAAAATATTATTGATTTTAATTTATAATCTGTTTTCTATTTGTGGTAGACTTTTCACATTAAAAAATAAAGTTACTACAAATATGGAATTATAGTGAGAATATCACTTTTTATTCATTTAAAATAGAAAACTAGAAGATTCAACATTGCAAAAGAAATCAAGTAAAATAGCAGATTGAAAAAAAAAATGGAACTTTGACACCAAAGTCTCCACGCCAGCAAAATTCATTTCATTATTATCAAATATATATATATGTAAATATCTCTAAAGCAATTTGGTATAATATAAGTGATAACTCATTATAACCACTTTGTTTTACTGCATTTTCTTATTTATTACTCATTTTTCCAATAAACGGTAGTTTCTTATTTCTACGTAATATAGAATACTATGTATTATGTACAATCATTAATTTTGCATGACTTTTTTCTTTTCTTTTGTTTAACTTTTTCCATGTATTATGTATAATCATGAGCTTTTACACCTACTTCTCAATGCCACCAAAATTCAATTATTATTATCAGATATATATATATATATATATGTAAATATGTATGTAAATATTTGTAAAGCATTATGGTATAATATAACTGATATCTCATTGTAATCATTTTGTTTTATTGCATTTTTTGTGCATTACTCATTTTTTCTGTAAACAGTAGTTTTTTTATTTACATGTAAAATAGAATACTATGTATTACGTACAATGATTAATTTTGCATGACTTTTTTGTTTTCTTTTGTTTAACTTTTCTTTTCTACTGATCTTTTCACTAAATTTGATATCATCCAAAAGTTTGTCAAAACCCAATAGAAAAACAAAATATAAAAATAAAATAACATCCATTAAATATTTACATCAAATACCATACTTTAAAGACAAACTGAGTGTATAAAATAAAAGGATAAAAAAAAAGATTGAAATCTCTCAACGCAACATTAAATATTATTGTAAAAGACTTTCAAACTAAAATATGGAAATCAATTCTAATGAAATTCTTATATTTTTATCTCAGGCTCTAAGATTTACACTAAACAATGGATCTTCATTTTCAAAATATAACCCATTTTTTCACTGTTTACTATTTACAATTACAAATAATTGATTGTAGAAGTTTTAAAATTTTATAATTTTCATTGTCAGAAAAATATCATTGATTTTGATTTTTTTTTTTCTGTTTTCTACTTGTTGTAGAGTTTTCACTTTGAAAAAATAAAGTTATTATAAGTATGGAATTATAGTGAGAATACCAGTTTTTATTCATTTAAAACAAAAAATCTAGAAAATTTAACATTTCAAACTAAATCAATTAAAATAAAATATTTGAAACAAAAGATTGAACGTTTACACACAAGTCACAATGCTGGAAAAATTCATTTCATTATTATCAAATATATATATATATATATAAATATCTCTAAAGCCATGTGGTATAGCATTGTAACAAATTTGTTTTATTGCATTTTTTGTTAATTATTCATTTTTCCTATATACAGTAATATTTTATTTCCATGTAATATATAATACTATGTATTACATAAAATCATTAATTTTGCATGATTTGTTTCTTTTCTTTTGTTTGACATTTTTTTTTCTGCTGATATTTTCACTAAATTGGATATCATCAAAAAGATTGCCAAAACCCAAAAAAAAAATTATAACATCCAAAATCAATAAATGATGTCATCAAATACCATACTTTAAAGACAAACTGAATGTATAAAACAAGAGGAAAAAAAAAAGATTGAATTCTCTCAACAACAATAAACATTATTGTAAAAGGCTTTCAAACTAAAATATGGAAATCTTTCTCATGAAATTCTTTTATTTTTATCTTAAACTCTCAGATTTACACTAAACAATGGATCTTCATTTTCAAAATATAACCCAATTTTTCACTATTTACTATTTACAGTTACAAATAATTGATTCTAGAAGTTTTAAAATTTTGTAATTATTATTGTGAGAAAAATATTATTGATTTTGACATTTCATCTGTTTTCTATTTGTTGTAAACTTTTCACATTGAAAAAATAAAGTTATTATAAATATGAAATTTTACTGAGAATACCACTTTTTATTTATTTAAAACATAAAACTAGAAAATTCAACAGTTCAAAAGACATCAGTTAAAATAGCAGATTTAAAACAAAAAATTTGAACTTTTACACCCTAGTTTCAACGCCAGCAAAATTCATTTCATTATTATCAAATATATATATGTATGTAAATATCTCTAAAGCCATTTCGTATAATATAGCTAATATCTCATTGTAACCACTTTGTTTTATTGCATTTTTTGTGCATTACTCATTTTTCCTGTAAACGGTAGTTATTTATTTACATATAAAATAGAATACTATGTATTACGTACAATGATTAATTTTGCATGACTTTTTTCTTTTCTTTTGTTTAACTGTTTTTTTTTTCTGCTGATATTTTCACTAAATTGGATATCATCCAAAATCTCTAAATGTTGTCATCAAATACCATATTTTATTGAAACCATATCATTTTTAATTTTTTTACACATAGCTTATTCTTTAGACTTTTAGCAAATATCAAATTTGCAGGTTTTAACCGAGCCAGTATTTTTTGGTATTCATTGTCATATATTAGTATTGATTCGAATAATCTATTGAAAAACGCACATTATTCTTGTGTGTGTGAGCATGAGTTTTTTTATTTTACTTTTATATGGTTGTTTTTATAAATAATTTGTACCAAGATCATAATATATAAATTTAGAAAAATATATAACAAAGCTTAAAAAATGGCCACTTATTGAACTAACTAATTATTTGTGGTCTGTTCCGAAAGTATATTTTCTCCAACAAACAAATGTCACTTTCTCTCCTATCCCATATTGTTCAGTTATTTACGACTGTGCACGTATAATCAATTGGTCAACTACTATGAACAATCGAATTTAAAGCTCTAAATGCTTCTATCACCTAAATTTGAGCTATTAAATCACAATAGTCAGAACCTCATTTTCTCCAATCTTCTCTTCATTTTCATCCCAAAAATTCTATATATTTTATTTTCAAAATTTCAAATGCTTCCATCTTGTGATATGCAGTGATTCTTGCATACATATCGACTGAACTGTTTCGGTTGCGATTATAGTCAACGTTCTGGGTGATTAACAAACTTAAAAAAAAACAACTCCCAAAGTAATTATTCAATTTACTTTATGAATTTTGCATATCTTCCAAGAAATGAAGTCTGCTCCATTGTAATCAACAAGTGAATTCTACTATAGGTTAGTTTTGCATTTAAAAATTTTCTCCAGTTTTGGGACGTAGACTTCTAGTGAAGTCTGCGATATTCCATATCCCAACGCCAGCAAAATTCATTTCACCATTATCAATTATATATGTATGTACATATCTCTAAAGCCATGTGGTATACCTGATCATTGTAACCACTTCGTTTTATTGCATTTTTTTTTCCATTACTCATTTTTTTCTATAAACGGTAGTTTTTTATTTCCATGCAAAATAGGACACTGTGTATCACGTACAACCATTAATTTTAAATGACTTTTTATTTTCTTTTATTCATCTCTTTTTCTGCAGGTATTTTCACTGAATTGGATATCATCCAAAAGTTTTCCAGAATCCAAAAAAAAAACAAAAAAAAAACAATGTAAGTATAATAACATCCAAAAGCATTAAATGTTGTTATCAAACAACCATAATTTATTGAAACCTTTTAACGATCGTCTTTAATTTTGTTATACAGTTCCTTCTTTAGAATTTTAGTAAATATCAAATTAGCAGGTTTTAACCGAGCCAATAATTTTTTGGTATTATTTTTCATAATTTAGTATCTATTCAAATAATACATTGAAAAACGTACATTAGTCTTGTGTATGTGGGCATAAGTTTTTTAATTTTATTTTTATATAGTTGTTTCTAAAAATAATTTATATAAGGGTCATAATATATAAATTTAGCAATATATATATATAATATTATAACAAAGATAATAAAAAATGGGTATTTATTGAAAAACTAATTATTTGTGGTTACTTCAAAAGTTAAATCCCTTTTCTCCAACAAATGTCACATTCTCTCCAGAAGTACGAAGTTTACTAATTTAGGAAAATTCAGCAGACTTCGTGTGAAGTTTATTTATTACATTTAATAAAACTTTTGGTCAATCACAAAACTAATCACAGTAGAATTCGAGTGAAGTCTGCTCTCCATAAGTCAAATTTAGTCAATTATAAAACTAACTCCACCAAAATCTACTTTCTTCAGTGAACTTCGTGGTGAAGTCTACTTCTTTACTAGACTTTGTGGTGAAATGTGCTTGTAAATGTATTTGAAATCTGCTTGTTGCACGAAATCTACGCCAAACGTCAAGATTTAGTCAAATGTAAAATTAACCCACAATAAACTTTGTTTAAAGTCTGAAGGGATGTAAACTTCAAACATGGTCAGAAATTTAGCAAGGGCATATTTCAAGATGTTTGAAGTCTGTAGTGAAGTCTACTAGCAATTTTTGAAAAAATGGAAAAATGATTAGAAATTTAGCAAGGACAGACTTTGCGTGAAGTCTGTCTGATATTGCAGTAGGCCTTGTTCGAAGTCTGCTTTTGTTAAATTGTAATTGCAAAAGTAGGTTAAATGATAGGTTTCGACTGATGTCTACTTGGTAGACTTCGTTTGATGTCTACTGGTTTGACTTTGACGATAAATCTGAATATTTAAAAAACAATTTATATCAAATTTATAAAGATTTTTGAAGATTTTTTGCTCTTATGTTTGGTTTCAGTTATTTACTTTCCTCTATATGAATTTGACATGATTATATATTATAGATATGGAGGAAGTAAGTTTTTGGTCGGATTAGCCAGTTAGGTCATCGCTATGAGACTTCGAGAGGAAGTCTACCTATTCAACTTTGCTGAAAAGTTTGTATTTTTGAAAATGAATTTATAGCAAATTTTTATAAGAAAAAAAAAACAACTTAATAATTTTGTGTTCTTGTGTTTGGTTTAGGTTAATTACTTACTTCTATATGAGTTTGATATGAATTTATAATATATATATAGAGGAATCAAGTTTTTGATTGCATTAGGTAGTTAGGTCGTAACTATGAAATTTCGACATGAAATCTATCTGTTTGATTTTGTGTAGTGGTATGTATATTAAAAATACATTTATAGCATACTATAAAGATTTTTTTTAAAAAATTTTACTCTTGAATTTTTTATATTAAATATTAAATGTATTTTTTAAATTCGCTATATGAATTTTTTATATTAAAAATGCATTTAAAGCAACTTTATAAAGATATTTTAAGATTTTCTTGTTCTTATGGCTGGTGTAATTGATTTACTTGATTTTGTATGAGATTAACATGTTTATATATTATACTTATGGGTTAATCTATTTTCTTGTTTGATTAGGTATTTAACTCATTAGGTTCAGAATTTTTATTATGTCTACCGGTTCCACTTTGATATAAAATCTATTTCCTTACTTAGATATTTCACAGAGAATAATTCAACTACATGTTGCTTATGATTTAAACTATACGGACTATAGACTTAAGGTTATATGTACATCATAATCTTAATTATAAATTGCAAGGATGAAATACACCTAACCAAAAATATTACCAAAACTGCATGGTAGAAGTTTATTAACTGTTAAACACTTAACAATTTTATTTTTGTGTTTTTTATGTTAAGATGATCATATGTTCTCTTGAGTTTTAGACAATCTTTACAGATTACACATATTTGAGTTTTACTTGATTTTTTTGAAAGATTTTTTATACTTTGTTTCATTAAACGTATTAAATGCTTTTGATGTTCACAAGTAGGTAGGTGAAAAACAAGTAAAGCAACTAAATGCTAAATTTTGAGGAGACAATGATATTTCTCTTCATAAACATAAGAGTTCAAGTACTCGAGGTTATTTTATATATCATACATATGCTGAAGAGCAACAGCAGCTATGGGGGAGAGAGAGTGAAGTTTTGTGTGTGTGTGTGAAATTATGCAGCTATGGATCTGGTATATAATTTTTTATATATATGTTAGTTATATTTTTTGTTTAGTTATTGACTTAGCAATTTTTAAATATAATTTAGTAATAAACCAAAAAAAAATGGCGATGTTTATAATTGATGGTTTAGTAAATATAATGTGTAGTATCTACATTTAAACATTTAATTCTAATTCCTGCCTATTTTATTTTGTTTTCTACTTATTTATTTTCAATTTTCGCCTTTAATAAGTTGAATTTCAAACTTTCAATTGAAATCTACTAATTTGATTTTATGCAGACTATATTTGAAGTCTACTTTACTCTTTATGTATAATCTCTATACCCAAACATTTAATTATAGTTCTCTTATATTTGATTTTTTTTTGGCTATTTATTTTTGTTTTCCACTTTTAATATTTTGAATTTCAAACTTTTAAATGAATTCTAATAATTTGAAGTTCTGCAACGAAGTCTATTTTATCTTAAATCCTAAATACATCTCGAAGAAACAATACACCGTTATGCAGACTTCTAAGACAGTCTCCAACCTTGTACATACTTGAAGTCTACCTAACATAAACTATAAATCAAACATTTAGCTAAAAACTTATATTAGACATTATGATCGTTTGGTATATTCACAATTTTACATTTTAAATAACAAAATATGAACTCTACATCATTTATTGAACCATAAAATTTCATTTGGATTCTAACATAATTTACTTTTGTTGGCTTAAATTAACTAATTTCTATGAAATTTCTTTTTATATAAATGAAACTTTATATATTTTTGGTAATGTATACAAAATTTTTATCAAATTAAATTTTATAATATTTAATATATAATTACAAAGTAAACTTCTTTAGACGTCAAAAGAAATGTGTCTAACAAAAGTTTAAATCAAATATTGTAAGCCTAATAATTTTTTTGTTGGTTTAAATTGATTTATTTCTATGAGAATTTATTTTATATAATGCAAATTGTCGATATAGTTCTTATTTGTATAGTTTTTATCAAATATTTTTTTTATAATTTTAATTAAAATTTAACATGTTATTAAAATGTATAGAAGTCTACAAGGTAAACTTCAATCAAAGTCTTCATTCATAGACTTCTTAGAGTTATTTTATCTATCATTTTCTATTTTGTTTTTTGTTTGGTCATTTGTAATTTTTCTAGTTTTGGTTGTCACTTTTGTGTAGCATATAGATTCGGGTTTTTTTTAAAACATGCTAGATTCCACTTTACAAGACTAACTGATAAGTTTAGATGAGCTTATTTGCTTTGATTTGATTCAGAAATTTGGTTGAAACAACTATTACCGGGATCTTGACCCAAGAAAGAACTGTTACCGGAATTGGACAGACGTAGTGCAATTTGGACTGTATTATATTTAGCTACAAAAAAAGAA
The DNA here is from genome assembly GCA_900406495.1 of Sisymbrium altissimum. Classification (NCBI taxonomy): domain Eukaryota; kingdom Viridiplantae; phylum Streptophyta; class Magnoliopsida; order Brassicales; family Brassicaceae; genus Sisymbrium; species Sisymbrium altissimum. The sequence continues at coordinate 4,088 of OVBI01001977.1, read as the reverse complement.
AAAAAAACTGAAACTGAATTTTAAATTCCGTTTTCCTGCAATTTCTCTTACAGTGTAAATAAATATTCGTTTAAAAAGAAAATTAATTAATATAACATCATTCTTGTTTCTTAGAAAAAAAAAAAAAACAAGAACAGCATTGGAAATTGTAAAAGACGGTACTCTTTATGTCAAAAGCATAAGCTATTACATCCTGAGCTTAACGAGATTTATTTTCTTAGTAAGCAGTAATTAAAATTAGATTAATTATTATTTATATTTATTTGAAGTGAATTCATATTAGTGTCAAGATTAATAAGGGTACTCTCCGATGTAATTACCGGGTGTGTCATAGTTACAAGTCACGAACCACCAACCATTGGTGCACTGAACCCTAGCACACCCTAACCTCACTGACTCTCTCCACACCACTTGCGTGTAATTCAAACATTGTTTTCCTCCTGTAGGTTTAAAATTCAGAAAGTCAGATATGTTGCAAGCATTGTTTTCTACCGTTGTACTTTCAGAAAATTGGTAAAAAAAAAAAAAATAATAAAAAAAATTCAATTAGAAGTCGTAAATGCTAATCAAAAGAAATTATCATAGTTTATATTTTTTTTTTTGCTAAATATATTCTATATATTTTTTCCCTTGTTAAAATCACGAGATATACGGATTGTTTGCGTAAGATATATGGTATATACCTGTGCAAGAATTGGTAGTGTAGTTGTAGTAAGGTTTCTCTCCGACCCAAAGATTCACGGCCGATATGGCCGAGAACGTGCTGCTACTTCCCTNTGCTACTTCCCTTGGCTAGGTTTTCTCCATACTGTCCGTTCGAGTGCACGAAGTTACAGTCGGATTTTCTAGCGTTTGCGTAGTTCAGTGCGTAGGTCGCGACTGCTGCGTCCCATACTAGGTTCGGTACTCCGACCTGCGAACGTGCGGCGTTGTGAGTGTTTAGGTAGTCTTGCTGTTCAGTGCTTTGAACGCTGGATGCAATAAGCAAAAAGCTAATCGCAGCGATTAGAACTGATGTGGCTGTGAAAGTATTCATTATCGAATTTTTTTATTAGTTGATGTTTGTGTTTAAGAGGAAAATATTCTGTTTGTGTTGTGAGCAAGTATGAGGAGAATATGCTTGGGTCTCACATATATAGGCATTATTTGCATCAGAGATTAGCGCGCTAGCGGTTCTGGGAAACTTAGACATTGGAGAATTGACTTTTCTTTTTAAGGTTTAATCATAAAATGTAGTTTTATGGTGAAGTAAACTGATATAAAAAACAGTATTATCATGACTTTATCACTATTAAGCAAACCTTAGCTAGATCTAGTTGGTCCTAAACAGAAAATAAAATAAGCAAAAGTATCAAATAAAACTAGAACTTGTTTTGCAAGTGAAAAGAGGCTTTACTGTCTGTCTCCCTCCCTATAGTGTTGGTTTCGCCTAATTTCCCCCAAACTCGAAAGCTCTAGAGATTTCTTTATATACTATCACATTTAATTACGAGAATCCCTAGATATATTTTTTCTGCATAATTCCACATATGAAATTAAAACGTCTAAATTGCCATCAATCCAAGGGAATTGTGATTACCCACCCAAAATCGATTTAACTTAAACCCAGCGATCGAATGGAGCAAAAATAAAACCCAATCCGTGAAATCTGACCCAATTCAAGCTAATAGCCAAACATCCTTCTTTTTTTCTCAATCTGAGAAGGAGAAGATTTTCATATCGTCTCTGCCTTACCCGGAGGCGTTACAATGGAGTTTTAACCTAGTTATATTATAAACCCTTGGTTATTTTTTTTTTTGGTTAACTAATTATCTATTCAATTAGCATTTTCTTTTTCTTTTTCTTAATAGTGACTTACCATCTATTGTAATTTTGTAAAAAGTCTAATAGCAATGTCTTTGTTTTCATACGATCACTGGCATGTGCATGGGCATGTGCATGACGTGATTCTCCGCCGGTTACAATGTCAAATGGGGGTGTCTGTTGATTTGTGTTAATTATGGATTTCAAACTAAAATTAATTGACAATTAGTGGATTAACCTTAATTCTTTATATATTAATGTTGGTTTTTTTTCCAATTTCTAATGTGAGAATTAGATTGTATTTCAATAATCTCCTATTTAAATTAAGTACCACATAATCTTTTCTGGGTCTCCATTCTTTAGGCCTCCATATTTGATGTGGCATCCTAATACGCCTCTTCGAGATGATCACTCTATCTCAAATCGATCCCTACTTACACTGTTAATAAACCCCTTCTTGAGCATCCATTATTCTGGTTAATTAGAAATATGTCCATATCCACTTTTCTAAGTTTACCAAAACTTGAATTTTAGGCTCTGATACCATATTGATTTGGATTAATTATACATTTTTAATTAAAAACTAATAAGCAATTAGTCCTAACTTTTTATATATTAATATTAGTTTTTTCAAACTTTTAATATGGAACTTACATTGTATCCCAACAATGTTCATATACAAATTCTAGCAACTTGTACCAATCTCCACCCACTATTTTTTATTTTTTATTTTTAAAGAAAAATTTACTGTAAAGAAGAAGACGTATGAAAGTACACAAAAAAAAAAAAACAAAACAAAAGACAGTAGAGAAGGGGGTGAACCCAGCCAAGTGGATGTAGACAGCGGATCATGATATTAAGAAACCGTGAATTCACCTTGCCCGGATTTAATTTTAAGGATTCATCACATGTGAGCATATGATGCATTCTAATAACTAATTGAGGTGTCCATCCAGCGCATGTGCAGGGTAGTGTTTGTTTATTTACTTTTTTTTTGATAGATTATATGTGTGTTAAAGATATGGTTGTAAATTTTCTATGTTTGTCTGATTTTTTTTGTTTAATTGGTTTTGTGATTGTTCTTTAGTGTTTACAGTGTTAAGATTCGTCTTATATGATTAATTTTTTAGCTGTTTTTGTTTCTCAATTTTCTTTAAAAAAACCTTTTTCACGTCATATTAGTATTGAATATGTTTTTTTATATTTTTTCCATTTATTTTTATATCTTTTAATAATGTGTGTACTTATAATGTGTCTAGATTATTCTTTTTTTAGTGATAGTTTTGTCTTTCTAAACTTCGCAATTGTAATACTTATATATTTGTTTTTCTTATTTTTTTTTGTGTGCTACTATTTTTTTTTTATCTTTGTACTGTTAGGTTACAGGTATTTTCTTATGTAATCTATTTTGTTTTCTTTTACTATTTATCTATATGTGGATCAAGTTGCTTTTGTTAGTTATTGTGTGTTTCTAAAATTATAAAAATAACAACAAATACTGTTTGTCTTTTTACCATATCTATTGTTATAATATTTATTATAAAAAAATATAAGTGCGAACACCTAATTCTTAGCTCTTTGTGGCTTTGTAGATGATCGTCTCTTTATTCCTCGCTGAAGTTTCCAGGGGAAAAATGTAATTTTAGTATTAACAATCATATACAGTACATTTAATGTAAGAACGTTCAATGTTCTTTTATATTTTTTTTTTTTTGATAACTCAGGGATAAATCCCAGGCCTATGGAAGGGACCAGACTAATCCCCTGGGGAAAGGAAAGCCCATGGATAGACGCCCCTCCCAGTTTTTCAAATG
>OVBI01001976.1:0-16087 GCA_900406495.1 Sisymbrium altissimum | reverse complement strand
AGGCAGTGAAGATCAAACTTTTGTCAATAAAATTCGGAATTGTAGACATGATATTTCGGTCTGGAGGAAACATAATCTACCCCATGGAAAAGAAAGAATTAATGAGTTACAAAAGGCTCTTGATGAGGTCCAGAATGATAATTCTAGAACTCAAGAGGAAGTTATAGAGATTACACAAAAATTGAAGGAGGCATATCGAGATGAAGAGTTATACTGGCAACAAAAAAAGCAGAAACTTGTGGCACACATTGGGAGATCGAAACACAACCATGCCTTGACAAAGCAACGGCGAACACAAAATCGAATAATTGGATTACACAATGGAGAGGATGTATGGGTAACAAAGGAAAAAGAAGTTGAGGAATTTGCGGTCAATTATTTTGAGGAGTTATTTAAGACTACATCACCAGCCGATTTTGACCTTTTCTTACAGGAAATTCTAAATACGATTACGGATCAAATGAATAATAGGCTTACGGTATTGGCTACGGAAGAGGAAGTTTGTCAGGCTCTCTTTATAATGCATCCAGAGAAGGCTCTTGGTCCGGATGGAATGACAGCACTTTTTTTTCAGCAAGCATGGCCGGCTATAAAACAGGACCTCTTGACTTTGGTTAATAATTTTATACAGACTGGATATTTTGATCCAAGGTTAAATGTGACAAATATTTGTTTAATTCCAAAAACGGTATGGCCAAGCCGAATGACTGATTTAAGGCCGATTAGTTTATGTAATGTGGGATATAAAATAATATCAAAAGTCTTATGTCAGCGTTTGAAAGGGCTTTTGCCGGACTTAGTTTCGGAAACCCAATCAGCCTTTGTAGCAGGACGGTTAATATCGGACAATATTCTGATAGCCCAGGAGATGTTCCATGGATTGAGAACGAATCAGTCCTATAAGGATAAATTTATGGCCATTAAAACGGATATGAGTAAAGTTTATGATCGTGTAGAATGGTCTTTCATAGAAAATTTGCTTAGAAAAATGGGATTTTCACAAAGATGGATTTCAGGAATAATGTGGTGTATTACATCAGTTCAGTATCGGGTCCTTTTAAATGGGCAGCCGAAAGGAAAGATTTCTCCAAGACGAGGGTTGAGACAAGGAGATCTTTTATCTCCATATCTGTTCATATTGTGTACGGAAGCACTCATCGCAAACATTAAGCGGGCCGAAAAGGAAAAATTGATCACATGAATGAAAATAGCGAGAGCAAGTCCCGCCATATCGCATCTTCTTTTTGCAGATGATAGTCTTTTTTTCTGTCGTGCGACTAAAGAGGAATGTCATGTGTTTATCGGTATTCTAAAGGATTATGAGAGAGTTTCCGGTCAAAAGATAAACTTTGATAAGTCGTCAATTCAATTTGGCCACAAGGTTGATCTTACTGTACAAGAGGATTTGAAACAAACATTATGAATCACAAAAATAGGAGGAATGGGATCTTACTTAGGCATCCCTGAAAGTTTAGGAGGAGCGAAGTCTCAAATATTTGGTTTTTTACAAGAAAGGCTTCATAATAGGGTAAATGGCTGGACTATACGGTTCTTAACAAAGCGTGGAAAAGAAATTTTGATTAAATCAGTAGCAACAGCACTACCGACCCATGTTATGTCATATTTTCGGTTGCCGAAATCGGGTTCAAAGAAACTCACAAGTGTGGTGGCTCAATTTTGGTGGAGTACGGGTACAAATCAGAGAGGTATTCATTGGAAAGCATGGAACGAATTATGCCAGGACAAGTGTGATGGAGGACTTGGTTTTAGAGTTGTAGAAGATTTTAACACGGCTTTACTGGCTAAACAGTTATGGCGTTTAATCGATCATCCGGAATCTCTATTTGCAAAGGTCTTTAAGGGACGATATTATCGGTACTCGGATCCTTTGGATCAAATTAAATCATACTCACCGTCTTATGGATGGAGGAGTATTACTTCAGCTAGATCTCTGGTTAAAAAAGGACTAATCAAAAGGGTAGAGGCAGGGACTTCCATCTCAGTATGGAATGATCCCTGGATTCCTGGCCCATGCCCGAGACCAGCTATATGCAAATACAACACTTATCCACCTTTAAGGGTCAGCGACCTGATTGACCCACAGTCAGGAACATGGAATTTACCGTTATTGGAAGCAATTATTATTCCAGAGGATGCAGCGATTATTAGGCAAATGCCTATCCGACGTTCACTTCGATAGGACAACTATGGTTGGCATTTTACAAAGACAGGAATATATTCAGTTAAATCGGGATATAATATAGTACAAAAATCTTTGGATACGGGAAACACAGTTGAATACTATGGCCCGGATGTTAAACCTTTGTTGGCTTACTCTTGGAAGATAAAATTTTCCCCCAAGATCCGTCATTTTATTTGGCAAGTACTCTCAGGATGCATTGCCGTTAACAAAAATTTGAGACATCATGGAGTTAATTGTGATGCACAGTGTTCACGGTGTGGAGCAGAAGAGGAATCGGTAAATCATGTCTTTTTTGAATGTCCTCCAGCGGTTCAAACGTGGGCAATCTCTAAAATACCCGCAAATCCATGTAGTTTCCCCATGAAATCGGTCTTTGCAAATCTAGATTATCTATTTTGGCGAATCCCGAAAGAGGTTTCTGATAATTATTATCCTTGGATTTTATGGTATATTTGGAAGAGTAGGAATGATAAATTGTATAATAACAAAGACTAGACACCGCAGGATATTCTGCATATAGCAGAAACAGAAGGTAGGATGTGGGAAGAGGCTCAATTGGCAGAAGAAAGAACTAATACACGTGTTATAACTCCCCCAACAGAACCTTTGCAGAAAGAGGATTGGTGGTGTCATGTGGATGGTGCTTGGAAGGATCCTCACTCCTTCTCAGGGAATGGCTGGTTTTGTAGTAAAGAAGGAACAACAGAAATTTTGATGGGAGCGCGAAATCTGGATTACAGTTTTACACCTTTACATGTGGAAATGGAGGCTCTACTTTGGACTATGGAATGTGTATCTACATTTCAACATCATGTGACTTTTGCGACAGACTGCTCTGAAGTGGTAAAGATGATTTCAAAACCTAAAGAATGGCCTGCTTTTCACAATATTCAGAAGCTTTCGAGGTTTGGAAAGGTTGTTACGAGACTTTCAAGTTAAAACTAATCCCACGCGCACAAAATCAAAAGGCGGATAAATTGGCACGGAGTGCTCGAGTCTACCCTACAGCGGATGACCTATGTTGATTCAACTTCACCAGCTTGGATTGACGAATTTTCTTAGATTTTTTATTGAGAGTTTGTTGTCAAAAAAAAAAAAAAGATAATACCTGGGCCAAATAACTGTTTTTTATATCTTCAATTCTTTAACTTTTCTATCAAAAGTGAAAATGTAGATAAAAATTGCTTTAAATCTTAAATTTTAATTTGAATTTCTAAAAAAAAATTTTCTTTAAAAAAGTCTCGAAACTTTATTGGGTTTTTTTGGATTTTTCTGTCTTTTTTTAAAAAAAATATTTATGTATTTTTAATTTTTTCTTATTTAAATATTATTTTTTGAATTAAAAAAAAAAGTTAACTTGAACACAACTAGATAGAGAAAAAGGAAAAATTCCATGTCAATACACCATTTAAATTTTAATTAGAAATTAAATACATCATATTTTCTATACCTAACTTAATACATCAATTTTTTTATAAAATTTAAGTTGTAACCATTTAGCACCACATATTTAGAGGTGAGTTAAGATCTGTTAACTTTTCTTTTCAACAAAATACATCAATCGAGAAGATTCAGAAAGATTCTTTAATCCAATTTGGTGGTACCAAAGTTGCATAAAAAGCTTATGAGGTGAGAGTTCTAACACTGCGCGTCAACTTATCCGCTTTACCACAAGTTGGTGCGCAGTGTTAAAACTCTCACCTCAGAAGCTTTTTATGCTATTTCGGTACCACCAAATTGGATTAAAGAGTTTTTCTGAATCTTCTGTATTTTGTTGAAAAAAAAAATGTAACGAATCTTAACTCACCTTTAAGTATGTGGCGCTAAATGGTTATAGTTTATTTTTTTTAAAAAAATTATTGTATTAAGTTAGGTACAAAAAAGATGATGTATTTAATTTCTAATTAAAATGTAAATGGTGTATTGATATGGAATCTTCCTTTTTTCTATCTAGTTGTGCTCAAGTAATTTTATATAAAGTACAAAAGCAAAAGATATCACCAATTCAAAGATATATCAGGTATTAGATTTTTGATTATTTTTTATTGGATAAGTCTAACTGAAAATTTCTTGACTCTATGTGATTTAATTTCTAGGTTTAACACAGTTATCTAATGTAATATGTAATGTGTTTAGGACTTGGAATCCACAAATAATTAGAATGTTATCTTTTTTTTTTTTTGTACGGAGAATGTTATCTATATATGGTAAAAATAACTGTTTCCTTATAGGAACTACAAAAATTATAGAACTTAAACGTACAACTTGCATGTTTTAATTCATTGAATAGCGAATAACATCCGGGAAAAAAAAAAAGAATAGCAAATAACAAAAATCAACAAAATAACAAAAATCAACAAAATAACAAATTATAAAAAAAATACTTTATAACATCATTATTTTTGACATCAAAATTGTATAAACAATAGTAACCTAAATGATGTTCTTGAACAAAATTTTTTTTTCTTTATAAATATATTAATTTAAACGATATATAATAATAATAATAATAATAATCTAAAGAAAAATACCCTAAAATAGATTACATTGAAGTTTATGTGACCAAAACAAACTCAAATGGAAAAATGGACAAAAACATTTCATTAAAATTGATATAAAAAAAACAAGTCTACCTCTCTTTCTTAAAACTTGTGAAAATATTTATAAAAAGAAAAGACGATAATCGTAATCTCAGATGTATCGAAGAAACTCCATCACTGTCATCAGTAAAGCACCTCCATCAATACCAATCTGATAGTCCACATATATTTGAAGCCTTGGAATATGTTGAATATCTAATGATAGAGTGCTTAAACTTGCAGATTTTGGTCATGGGATGATTATGATAATGATGCTTGTGAAGTTTGAATTTGCTTTACCTTTGAAGTTTCGATTTTTGAATCAAGTGAACTCTTTTATGATATTTCCAGAGTTTCTATGTAAGTTTCCTCTTTTTTTTTTTATAATAAAGTGGGTTGGGCTTCTTGTCACTGTTTATAGGTTTAGATACTCATGGAGCTTGATATCATCACTTTAGATGAAAACCAACAGGTTTATAAATTGGAAGAGAAAGATGGAGAAGCTAGTACAGAGCTACCATAAGTGATCCTCAAAACTTTGCTTATATGTGGCGCTTCACCTACAAAGAAACCGACTATATAGTTGGTCCATAATGGCTGAGAATGATGGAGAAGATTTTCAGGGACAGTTGTTTTTGCAACTCCGTCAATCACTTCGACTGCTGTTTCAGAAATTCTCTTTGAATCTTCCATAAGATGGCGGGTCCAGGGTGCTTGCTAGTGTGATATGGGGGACGAGTTTGTGGGTTATCTGGTGTTTAGGGATGAAGCCGCAGCCGTAGGAAGTGTCACCATGGTTGACGGTGACCCAATGGTGGATTTCGTGCAGGTCACTGTTGAGGTCAAAACCCACACCTCCGGAATTAACGTAATAAAATATTTAGATATCGGAGGAAACTTCCATATTTGAATATCTTCGGAAAAGATCAATATTCGGAAAGTAGTTTGATTTAAACTATTTTGATCGATAACTTACGAAAAGTATAAGAAAACTACATCTCGGTAAGTTTTTCCGATAAAAGTCACGATTCCTCGAGTAGGATGCAGTCAGCTCGGCCAAAAGAGGAGAGCTGACCAGCTCGGCATTCTGTCCAGCCAGAAATGCCGAGCTGGCTGACATCCCTTGATATGCCCAGCTGATCGTTCTGTTTTACGATCGGTTTGTCCAAAAACCCGATAAAAGTCGCGATTCCTCGAGCAGGATGGCTTGGCATTCTGTCCAACCAGAAATGCTGAGATGGCTGACATCCCTTGATATGTCCAGCTGATCGTTCTGTTTTCCGACCGGTTTGTCCGAAAAACCAAAAAAAGACGCGATTCTTCGAGCAGGATGCTGTCAGCTCGGCCAAAAGAGGAGAGCTGACCAGCTCGGCATTCTGTCCAGCAGGACATTCCGAGCTGGATGACATCCCTTGATATGCCCAGCTGATCGTTCTGTTTTCCGAGCAGTTTTCCCAAAAAAACTGATAAAAGTTGCGATTCCTCGAGCAGGATGCTGTCAGCTCTGCCAAAAGAGGAGAGCTGACCAGCTTGGAATTCTGTCCAGCAAAAAATGCCGAGCTGGCTGACATCCTTTGATATGCCCAGTTGATCGTTCTGTTTTCCAAGCAGTTTTCTGTAAAACCGATAAAAGTCGCTATTCAGACCATTAGTTCAGCAAGGAACCAGTCAGAATAGCAGCCGGCTCGGCATCATTCCTCCTAACCAAAATGCCGAGCTGTTGACTGGTCTCATATGCTATGCCGAGCTGACCGTCCAGTTCCATCATACTCCGATCCTTGCAAACATGCAACCAGCTAGGCATTTTGTCCTGTCTGTCCATCAGCTTGGCAACAAGCTCGGCATTTTCTTCGCCCTAGCAAATTCCGGGCTGACTTCATGAATTGACTATTACTCTCTTCAAATATGCCGAGCTGACTGAATGAAAAGAGTTTTCGGTCTTTCTCTGATGATCTCGTCCTGTCTGGATGGACATAATGCCTACCAGTTCGGCATTCTGGGTGACAAACCCTCCATCCTTAATACATCTTCTAAGCCTAAACACACCACTTTTTGTTAAAAGACAAAATTTTATAAAATTATATGTATAATAAATAATATGTTGTTTGAAAGTTTTTTTTTTATAAATGAATTTATCTATGGGTGAACACTATATTTATCAAACATACAATTCATTAGTAGAACACAATAAAGTTTAATTGTTTTCTATAGTGTCAACTTTATCTAATACTAATGATATACAACATACAGTTCCACTATTGTTAAATGATAAATTTATGGTGTTAATCAAACTTTTCTGATAATATTTATATTTCAATAAAGTTACTTGTGATGCTAAATCCATTAGTCTTTTAAATGATGTTTATTTAATAAATTTTGAAATCAATGAATTGCTAAAGTTTAATTTTTTTTAATAAAACATATATATTATTTAAAGAATGATTTATAAGAAACAATTATAGTTTAAATATTTTAAAATAAATTTTAAACAAAATTTCTCCTCCTAATATCGTGTCGATTCTATACCTAGTAATAATAATAATAATCTTAATTCAATGAGCTATTTTAAAAATATATAACATGTTAAATATGAATGATATAAATAATCTAACTTTTCTTCTCGTATACATGGTAAATATGTATCTTAATCTCTGATAGCTTTTTGTATATAAGTATATCTTAATACGTAATTGTAAATGTTATCTTTTTGAATGTCTTCATTAAAAAGTATTATTAGATTTTTTTTTAAGTATTTGGATTTCTAATAAATTTTAGATAATTTTGGATGAATTAATAATGTTTCTGTGATTTTAATTAAAATAGTCTGAAATCACATCTAAAACTATTTGATTTGAAGATTAATTATTTTAACTAAACAAAACTCTACCGAAACACACATTAAAATCAAAATAATTTTTCTAAAATCTAGTAATCAAAATGTATATTTTAAAATAAAATTTTAAACCAGAATTTCAATATCAGTGGATTTAAAAAGTTTTTATTTTTTTTTAACACAAGAAAAATCACTTCAAATTCCACACTGAATACACCATTTATGATACTTTTATAATTACCTTAGAATAACAGGAGAATGATAGATTAATTCGTACAATCATTGACTGCTATTTTTGTACATGTAATTTTTTTTTTAACTTCTACACGTAATTTAAATTTAAAACTTATAATATACTAGGAGCGAACATGCGCTTATGCGCGGGTTTTGTTTTAATTTATGAACATTTAATAGTTTATAAATATATTTTGAATACATTATCTTTTTTAAAAAAACAAAAATTCATACTTTTTTAATAATAATTCCAACATTATAACAGTTTTTTAGAATATATATTTTGATTTATAATCTTGAGTTTATCTTTCTCTATGTATATTTCAGTATTATATTTTCAACATTTTAAATTTTATTTTCCTTTGATTATGTTATACTTCCTTGCTATTTTTCTTTCATATCCTTCATTTTAATTTTGATAATTAATTATATATTCAATTATTTACAGATTATATCTTGTGTTTTATAGTTTTATAATTCTATTTTTTATATATTTTATTATTTATTTATTTCAATTTTTATTTTATAGTTTTAATTTATCGTCATTAATTTTTTAAACCAATTTTAATATAGTTTTATACTCTTATTTTTTTCACTTAAATTATGTATGTATATAATATTTTATATATTCTTGATGTTTTCATTAAATTTTGATTTATTTTTATCTTTATATTTTTATGATTTTAAATAGTTAAGTATAAATTAAATTATTTTGAATTAAATATATAATTAGAAATATATGTTATTTTTATTAGTTGATAAATGATGAGGTATCATTGCAGGAGAGCTCCCCTTCAACCATAATATTGATTGCAAAAATATTAAATGCCAAAAAAACAAATGATAGTTCATAGAAATGTGTAGTAATTGAATTAACAAAAATGAGATTGATATCAACTTTAACTAAGATATTCAAGTTATAGATATAATCATGTATAAATATGCTAATTTCGCTGACTAAGAAAATCCATATACACCAATTTATTATAAAAAATTCTAGTACTATAAATTAAGATACAAGTGATACAATTATTTAGACCATTTAAAAAAAATCATAAGTGATTAAAAAGAAATATATATAGTTGTACTCGAATGGTTTCATTTATAGTGGAAAGACGACATATATCACTGATTGAAAGACAAACCAGGTACAAATTTTTTAATTATTTTTCGTTGGATAACTATATTTTTAAAATTTATGATGATTTAATTACTAGGTTTCACAAAGTTATGTTATGTGATAAGAAATTTGTTTGACTGATAATCAGAATGCACAAATGATTATAATGTTGTATATATATATGCAAAATAATATTTATTTCTAAGAATTAACTGGTTAGTTATAAAACTACAAAGATATGGAATTGAAATGTACAAACTAATTTTATTGATTGATTACATAGCGATCAACAAAAATAAAAATAAAAGTAATCATTGGATCTATGAACTATTTAAGAGATCTTATATATTGTGCATAAGTATATCTTAATATGTAATCATTTTCTAGGTAGTAACCTTCACTATGTGCAGGATAAAAATATTCTATAATCATTTTACAATATTTAATTTATATTATATATTTTCTTAAGTGAATGTTTACAACTTAAAAAAAATATTTAAACACAATTCTATGATAGGTATTATTTAAATATGAGTTTAAATCAATAAATTTGCAATAAATATAATATAGAAGAGTTATTTAATATTTCAGTATTTCTATTTTTGAATATAAATTAATATAAATTGAATTCAATTTAATGATGATTTGATGATTTATATATTATTCCATCAAGTTTCAATATATAACTAAAATTTAAATTGAAGTATAATTCAAAACTAAAGAATTATGTTTTGTGAATGAATAACATTAAATATAAATTTGCATAATATAGGTAAATAACATAATTGATATTGAATATAAATATATATATATATATATAAAAATATATATATATATATATATATATTGTAGTGATAAATGGTTAAATTATAATAATTTTTAAGAAAATATAAAATAAATAATAGAAAAATGAATGTATAATTTTGGTTATTAAATGAATTTATATTTTATTAAAATAAATGCATATATTTAGTTATATATAGTAGTATCATCTGTAAATCAAGACTAAATATTTATTTAAAAATAAATTTTAATATGATGTAGTGATAAAAAAAATTATTTATTTATAAATGGCTAAATTATAAATTATTAATAAAATGGGATCTATAAATAATATATAAAATATGATCATCTGTAAACACCAAAACATTTTCATTCAATGCCATGCAGTTTTACGTCAAAATTTCACAACTATATATATTGTCATATATATGTGCATTAACATAAAATTTATCTATTTCAAAAATTATTTTTATGAAAAACACAATAACACTGCTATATACGACAATATATATTTCGCATATGTATTTATATTATTATATTTGTCAAATAAATAAATGAAATAAATATAAATTTACCAAAAAATAGAAACAAAGATATTTTATTGATGATTAAATATCTATAAATTTACTGTGTGAATTTGTGAAATGTGAAACTATATAGTTTTATATAGGTATACAATAATAACTGAGTTACCAAAAATAAATATTTATTTTATTTTATTGGTTCAAAACTAAATAATCTCATTTCATGTAATTTTTCTATTAAACTAAGACTTTTTAATATAATGGTTTGAGAAGTTTTTTTTTTTTTTTACAACTCAACATGGCACAATTGTAATAAACACATGAGAGAAGGTTATTAATAAAATAGGATCCTCAAATAATATATAGGGGATGTTATCTTGTTAAGTGTCTTCATGGATAATTATTATTAGTTTTTCTAAAGGTTTTTGGGTTATTCATGATGTATATAACATGAATGATCATCAATAAACTGGGTGGAGAATGAAAAACTGATAGCAAAAATAGGTTTACAAATTCCTTATTTATTAAGATTTTTAGGATATTTTGGATTCTAAAAAATTATATATATATTTTTTACCATTTTTTTACTTTTCAATTAAATAATTACAATGATTGAGTTTTGTTGATTTTTCAAATTACTCTACCATTTGTATACTATCTTTAATTTTATTAAATGTTCTGTAATTTTATAGAGAAATTGAGCTTCACTATGATCCACCTAGGAATGAGGATGACCGAGCAAATGATATCAAATGCACAAGAATTGAAAAGGAGGCAGAGAAGGAGGAAGAAAGAAAGTACTAAAGAAACAATAGTAAAAAGGATAAATGAGTCAGAGTGGAAACAGGAGGAGTTTGTACAACCAGTTGTGAATTTAATTAATTTTACTGGTGAGGGAGTAAAGATGAAATACCATTATGGAGAGTTTGAATTTTGTGGCGTAAAATACAGATTGGTGAGATTTAATTTCGTTACACTATATTGATTTTAAATATATCAACAGATTTCTAGTATTTTAATTTTAAAATAAAAAAAGAGTTTCAAAAAATATACTAATATATATATATATAGAAAACTATAATAAACATAAAAGAATAAGAAAAAGAAAAGATAAAATACTAGTTCTAATTTGTCATATTGAAAAAAAAAGATTACTATACTAAAAGAAATTTCAAGTTTTTAATTTTATAGCAATGGTCCAACGCAATAGTTTACATTTATAGATGAGACGTGAATACTACATACATTTTTCAATATTGTGAAAATTTCTAAAATGAAACTAAAAACTGTATCCTTTTTTTGTTATATCTTGTACTATTTATATTATTATAATTCTTTTATTCGTTTTTTTGATATAGGAGGTTCAGTGATACTGATTTCAGAGGATGCATGTCAAAATCTCCGCAATCATAAAGGTTAGTAAGAAAAAAAAGGTTATATCATTTTCAGTTTTTGCTTTATAATAATATCAAACTTTTTTTTTAATAGGATATTTATATACAAGGTAAATAAGGATACGTGAAGCTTGATGTCCAATGGTTTTATCGTCCAGAAGATGTGGATAAAAATATGTTAGGAACTGGAAATCCAAAGATTCAAGGACCCTCTTCTACAGCTTTCATCGCAATGAAGTGTCTGCTGAATCTGTGAAACAGCATTGCCATGTGTATTTTGTATCAGAGAAGAAGCTGATCCTGAACCAAAGAGAATACCCTGAATTTATTGTGCGAAAGGTTTATAATACAGATAATAAGAAGTTGTTGAATTTAACTTATAACAATTTCAACGAGCAGCAAAAGCATGAGATAAGTCTTCTTTTTGAAAAGACGGCAACTTCAAGAGCTGATCTTGAGTTGATCATGTGGAAAGACCAACTGATACCAACTGATAGAGAGGCGAAAGCTGCAGAACTAAAGATCCAAGGTGGTGATATGAAGCTCTGTTTCCTGCTCTAGAAATCGATAAGAAAGTTAGATCAAGATATATTCGGGAATACTCTTCGCAGTGCTGAAAAAGCTCTTAATAAAATTCAATATCATAAAAAGTGTTTACAAAAGATCAAAAGCTTTTCTTAAATAGCAAACCTAATAAATCGTAAAAAGAATCTCTTAATTAATAGTTGCCTTATAACTGAATACGAAAATTGGAAAAGAAATCAAACGAAAAAAATTGTATCTTGTTGAACACGTCTAGCCGTTGTTGTGTAGGAGATGATTTTGGATCATGAATGGTGCTGCATCAAGTCTCTCCGGGTGGGAGAAGATCCGCCCTCGAATCAAGAGGTACATTATCACCATGAAACAGGGACAGATAATTGATGTTAAAAACATCCGACGTGCGGAGATGTGGCGGAAGACAAACACGATATGCATTTGTGTTAATTCGCTCCAACACTTCAACATGACAAATTTTCCGTGACTTGAGCTTGTTATATTCCTTGGCTGGAAGACGATATTTAGAGAGAAACACTCAAATTAGTGTACTGGGCTCGAAAAGAACTTCCCGACGTTTCACATTGGCAGCTTCTTTATACTTGACATTGAGAAGTCTATCTACTACCGATCTATTCCAGAAAATGTTTTTTTTGCACTAAAGAAATACAATAATTAGTACGAATCCGCAAAAGGTGAATTTGAAAAGTCAATCTAGTGAGACACCAACGTGTTTACAGAAGAGAATACACGGTTTCTGGTACGTGGGCTCCTAACAAGAAAATCTGCTCGGACGTTTGTAGATCTTGGTTTATAAACAAAATTTGCACCTTGGATAAAATTCCAAAGGTCTCCTAACTCTTTAAGATCTGTAGTGAAGGCTGGTCATTCTTTTGGATTTGATACCATATCGATTAACTCTCGCGAGTCAGTAATGAAATGGTTACAATACCGATGATGTCTCTTTAAACTTATGAGCGCCCAAATCAAGTTACGAAGTGCCATATGAAGAGGTGAAATTTTTTTATAGGTACCTTGAAGACCTACCAAGACAATAGAACCATCTTGTAGTTGTAGTATCCAACCCACCCCACTTGTAGGCTTATCATTCTTCCAAGAACCACCAATTCGACATGAAAAAACTGGTTGTTCAGAATTCTCGTGAAAATTAGATTGAACTGGTTGTTCAGTATTTGTTTCCACATATTTTTTGGCTAAAAACCATGCTTCGCTTTCTCGAATTGCAAGTTCAAGAATTTCAGCAGAAGAACGATCTCTACCATTAAAAAGTTTGTCATTGCGAGCTTTCCAAATAAACCAAATAAGCCAAGGAAATAACCGTATACGTTCATCCATATTTTCTCGATCAGGGTCCTTGATAATAAGTAATCCAATTTTGAGAAAAGATTTTGTGATGGGAAAATCCCTGGAGCAGAGGGGATAGGAAAATAGCATGGTTAATAGTTTCATCTGCATCACCACATCTCGGACAGCTAGAATATGTACCTAAATGCCTATTTGTTAGGCGTTCATTAACTGCAACTGCTCATGATAACATTTGCCATATAAAATGACAAATTTTTTTTGCAGTTTTTATATTCCAAATATGCTCCTTCAGTGGATTTAAAAAAGGTAATTGTCATATGAAAGCAGTATTACTATTATGAAATGAACGGGCTAATGTATATCTTGGTTTAACAGAATACTTCCCTGATTTGGAATGATTTCAGCAATATCCATCGTTTTCCGGTAGACAACTTGGGAGTATACTGAGAATGAGTGGGATATCTTCTGGAGCTATTATATCCTGAAGTTTGTTTACTTCCCAATTTTTTTTAACTGGATCAATTAGGTCTGAAACTCTTAAAAGAGGATCAACTGTTATTATAAGACTTTTAGGACGTCTAACTATCGTATCAGGTAACCAAGGGTCTTTCCAGACTAAAGTTTGTTTCCCTGATCCAATAGTACGTCGAGCTCCTTTTTCGATGAGGACTTTAGATGCCCAAATGCTTCCATTCATAAGATGGTCGAGACGCTTTTGGGGCATCAAAAGGATGACAGTTTTTGAAATACCTTCCTTTAAGAACTTTGGTTAAGAGAGAGTCTGGATTTTTTTCAATGCGCCAGTATTGTTTTGCCAATAAAGCTTGATTAAATTCTTCAAGTGCCTGGAATCCTAAACCACCCTCTTTTTAAGCGAGACATAACTTATTCCAAGCTATCCAGTGCATTCATTTTTATTTTGAGCTTGAGCTCCACCAATAGTTGGAAATAGCACTACTAAGCTTTTTGCATAAGTCTTTAGGAAGAAGATAACATGACATGGTGAATGTTGGGATAGCTAAAGCAACCGATTTTATCATTACTTCCTTATTCGCTCTAGAGAGAAACTTTGCCGTCCAACCATTAATTTTATGGTTAATGTGATCATGTACATAAGCAAGGATTTGTCTCTTTTATCCTTGAAGTTGTTCAGGAATATGATAATGCGGTGTTTTACCAACCACTTAGATCAAATCCCACCACTTTAACCGTTTGTAGCATACTGGGGGTAATCGAACTAACCTGAGGGTTGGATTCACAATCAGTCCAAGATAAAGCCACCAAAAGGCTCACCAATAACAGCTTAGAGATTTGAACAATAATCCTGTGTCACTCAAGATTAAGGATGCAAAGAAGTAAAGAGTTGGAGCTGGTTAGACAGGTTTTTAAAGCGATAATTAAGTGGTGGTTCAGTTAGCACAAGATAATAGCAGTTAGAATGGAGATTAATATTAAAGAGAAGAGCTTTGGTGGATTTTATAGGATCAGAGGTTCATTTATACTGGGGTCTACTCGGTATGAAATCTCAACTCCTCTTAAAGAGGGTTTCTTTGAGGCGGTTCTTAAGTAAATGAATTGTTACATAAAGTCCCACTCTCGTGGGTAAAGTTCCTTTGGATCCAGAGCCACCAAAGCTAATTTTTGCCTAGTGTTGGTGCAGTGGTCCAAGCCTAAAGAGTTATCCTCTTAGAACTATGCGGTTCCTTGAGACAGCCAATGTCTTGGGCTCAGTAATCCACATCTTCCTTAGCGGTTCAAACTACGACCCATGGAGTGGTTCTCTCACTAGGGGAGCTTAAAAACATGCTGAAGGAGATCAAGCTTAAGAAAACGTTAAGAGAGGCTAAGGGAGAAAGAACCGAGTTTTAAGTAAAATCGAGTTTAAGACTTAAGGAAACCTCTTCACCTTAACCCACCAAAAGGCTCTAAGAGAAATTACTCAGATTTCATGGAACAAGTCTCGAAATCCATGGGGAAATAAGACAAGTTCATGAGAAGGTGAAAAAAGAAACTAAAGCAGAAATTTAGATACAAAAATAACAAAGAAGTAAATAAGACTGAATTAAACTTGCATGAAGTAAATGGGGTCAAGCTCTGATGAGCAATATTTAAAAAGCAAATAAGAAGAGAAAAGAAGAACAATTCTTTCTCTTAATGTTGGCGGCGCAAAGGCCTTAAAAAGAAATCAAACAAGAGTAAATAAAGATAGGTTTTTCAAGGCGATGGAATGTAATAATGTTGTTTGTTGTCCCCTTTGAGGATGTAGGGTTGCTTTTATAGGGGACAGAAGGGGTGAAAACCCTACAATCCTCGGGACCACTTTGGCAGGGATGGGCTCGCTTTGTCTTCTTGCGTGAGCTGGAAGCGTGCTTCACTATCTGTACGGCTAGGGCAACATCGAGGGGAGCTTGTGGCTGAGCAGGGGACAGCGTCGATTATTGGCGCGTGAAGGGGCAGGAGACATCACTGGTGTTGTTGTGCTGCATGGCCATTTGAAAGGTGTATTCCCCAAGTCGGATCTTTGGCCGTCTGTTCTTGTGCAAACTTGGGGCGT
>OVBI01001975.1:0-25775 GCA_900406495.1 Sisymbrium altissimum | reverse complement strand
CTTACGACGTTTTTACGACGAAATACTATTTCAATGTGAAAGCGCTGTTAAGTCGTCGTAACTCGGATACGATTTTACAACGCCCATTTTCGTTGTAACTTTACAATTAATTTACAACGAATATATATTTCGTCGTAAACTCGTTGTTCATTCGTTTTTATATGAGGCGTCCTTAATTCGTCGTAAATGGACGTTGCTATCTGGATGTTTTCTTGTAGTGATATAGTATTTTTACTTCAATATAAAGACCCGCTATCGTTCACACAGAGGTTAATTCTCTCGTCAAATATACCGCAACTCTCGACTCCTTGTAGATTCCTTTGGGGAGACCAGAAGAGTATGAGACCATCTCCAATGGTTTCCCTCATTTTTTTTTCCCCTCGAAATGAGTTCACAGTCCAACCTAAGCCCTTTCATATAGTAGATCATTTTGTCAACTTATTATTTATTCAGGACATAGCCTTTATTTTATAAAATTATGAATTATACCCATTTATTTATAAACTCAACATTTTTACTAAACATACATTAAATGGTTTATGCTGTGTTAAGTTTATCTTTTTGAATTTTAATTTTATTATTAATTAGTTATGTATTTTAATGTTAGTGTTTGTTATTTTATTATATTTATGAAAGTATAGCATGCGAAGTTCCGAATACCGAATAAATTTGGTGTACATTTGGAAAGTAATAAAGGTAGATTAGTTGTGAAATCTTTCGTTCCTTTTTATCAGATTTGAAATTATTAGATATTTTTGATAAACTCAACTTCAAAGGACAAATAAATATAGTATATTACAAATTTATTGAAATAAATTATCTTCTGATATAAAGCTCTGACTAAATTACTCTTTACTGGGTTCGCGAATGACCTACTGCTTCTTTGCCGTTGCGTTGCAAAAGGTTTTTATTGGTGATTTGTTAAAAGATTTGACAAAACTAATTATTGCCGCCGTTTGGCAGAGAAACAATGGCAATGATTTATCAGGATAATATAATAATGCAGCAGTATTCTAACATTTTAACATATATGGCGGGATAACTTCAACAACTAATAATACAAAACCAGCAACAGAAAACAGAGGACCAGGCTTAAACAAAACAAGAACTGAACTAAGCGAAATAACCGGCCCACAAAATTATATGACGCAGTCTCATGGATCCACGACCTTACCTGAAAGCTCGAATCTACACAATATTGAACAAGAACAGTTCATTACAAACAAACCATCAATCGACATGTATGAAATCAAAAATCTCTTACCAAGATTTGAAATCAGAGGCCTCTCTGATAGAGGGATTCATTTCAAAATCAGAACATCCTCGAAGCGTCTTAAGAACTAGTTTTGTGTAGTTTTCACCTATTATTTTCAAAATAGTAATATCCAATTATATAATATATCAAAATATGAAGTGCATAAAACTTAAAAATTATTCTGAACGGTACGTCATCCATACCCACGTATTCCTCAAACTTCCAGAACCTCAAAACACAAATCCGACCATGTTCCCGATTGTTCTTCCACTAGATCATGGATTTTGTTTGCAACAACTCCAATAGCAACGCAACGGATCACATTGTCCCTACAAATAAATATGTAAAACCATGCATCAGTCGGAGTTCATGACAAATGCAATAGATAGTCCTCATATTATTTAGAAGATGGAAAACCTTACTTATCATCCATAAGATCAAACCATAACATATATGACTCGTCACTCTTCGGTTGTTTCTTCTTCCTTTGAAGATATCCGACACTCGATATATACCCAAGCAAATTTTAACAACAAAATTTAAGGAAGTTGATAACGACCAGAAAACATCTGACCTCATGACTAAAATCTACCACGTTAAACAAACACAAACCAACAAAAAAAGTACTCGTAGTACCAACCTGATAACACAGATTTATCGATTTTGGCGTCAATAACATCTTTGAATGTCGGTGAAGAAATGAATGTATTATTTGAAATTGGGTCGATGGCCTAATTACAACGGCAGTACTCATCAGCACAAGTACGCATCTCGAACAACCAATATACGGTGGGTTTGCGTCACAGAACAGTCTAAAACCAGAGATAAATCTTCATTCACCTTCTGTCAAAGCATCCTCATATCTTGCTACGCAATTTGGAATGATAAGTGCACCAAACATACTACCCTACAATATAAATTGAAAAAAATAAAAACAAACCACATTGTTATTAAAATATTCAAGAAAATTCTAATTTCTCCTTTTTTGATAAATAAATACACAACCAATTACACCATATCAGTAAGAGTAATTAAAGTTTACTCATACGATATAGATATATAAATTTCAAGCAGTACTTCTTGATCACCGAGAATCATCTTTATGCACAACCGGCAATCAGTTCGATTTTCTCTCCACAGACTGAGTATTTTTACTTCAACATAAAGACCCGTCATCATTCACACAGAGATCAATTCTCTAATCAAATATACTGCAACTCTCGAGTCCTTGTAGATTCCTTTGGGGGCACTAGAAGAGTATGAGATCATCTCCAATGGTTTCCCACATTTTTTCCCTTCGAAATGAGTTCACACTCCAACCTAAGCCCTTTCATATAGTAGATCCTTTTGTCAACTTATTATTTATTCTTGACATAGCCTTTATTTTATAAAATTATGAAATTATACCTATTTATTTTGAAACTCAACATTTTTACTAAACATACATGAAAGGGTTTATGTTGTGTTAAGTTTATCTTTTTGAATTTTAATTTTATTATTAATTAATTATGTATTTTATGTTTATTGTTTTATTGTATTTATGAAAGTATAGCCTGCGAAATTCCAAATACCGAGTAAATTTGGTGTACATTTGAAAGTAATAAAGGTAGATTCATTTTGAAATATTTCATTCATTTGTTTGTCAGATTTGTAATTATTAGATATTTTTGATAAACTCAACTTGAAAGGACAAATCAATATAGTCTATTACAAATTTATTGAAATAAATTATCTTTTTATATAAAGCTCTGACTAAATTACTCTTTAGTCTTTAGTGGTTCGCGAATAACCTACTGCTTATCTGCCGTCGCGTTGCAAAAGGTTTGCGGATTATCTACGGCTTATCTGCCATTGCAGTTTAAGTAATTGTATTTAAAAAAATATTTAGTATAATATAAATTTAAGCATGATTAGACAGATTATAACTGCTTTTATTATGTGTAGTTACCGATTAAAAGTCCCACACGCGTAATTGGCTCAATATTCTGTTCAAAAGGTTTCGTTTGTGTAAGAGTTTTACTTTCTGCTTTTATTAGTATATACTTAAGTTTTAGTTTTATATATCATTATCTATTCCTCTCTTCAGAGCATAACAAACAACTCTCGTTTACCATAGTTATGGCTGATTACCATCAACTAAGTGTGATATCTCCACTGAGAACTGACTGGCGTATTCGGGTTGAAATCCTCAAAAAATGGATGTCTTATCAACCTAACACCGGATTCGGTATCGAATATGTTTTTGTGGATGCAGAGGTTAGTTTAAGTATCTTTTTTCGTCTGCATTATTAATATTCATACTTTCATTTAGGCTTATGAATAATAATTATCTACTTTCCTGAATCAATTTATAGGGATGTAAAATAGGTCCTCTATTTTTTTATCCCATTTAAATTGAAGCGTTCGATCGGTGCTTCCTTGAACGACAGTGGAAATGTATTTAGGATTTCATTGTTGTGGCTCGCTCGCCTGAATCTATCACCACCAATCATGATTATTGTATCTCTTTAGTTGAGAACAGTAAGATCAACAAGATAAATCCGGTTACATATTTTGATTTCATCAGTTTGACAAATTTCTCAGACATCCATCAAAAAAATATTCTTCAAGTGGCCTATATAGGTATTTTCCAGATACACGCAGACAAATTAACATTTTTCTGCACAATAGGAATGGAGAGGCATTTATTTTAGTTGTATTACTTTAAGGATTTTTGTTTGTTTCGTAAATAGATTTGATAGGCTTCATATAGTTCAAGATCCCTATCATCCTGAAAGCAATGTCAAGAAAACGAGTTGTCTTATTTTTGACTTGATAAATCACAAGTAACAGTTTCTATTTATTCGTACTATATTTAATGTATCTTTTGATAAAGAATATAGTTAATGTATCTTTTGATAAAGAATATAGTTATGACTCTTCTTGTATGTTATATGTAGGGATGAGGTTATAAAATGTTTTGTTTTGGGGAAATTGGCTGTTGAATTCAATGACCGTTTCTGGATTCATGGTGATCGGGTCCTTTGTCTCTTGACTGATTGGAGTGTTGCTAAGGATGGATGTTGGCGTTTATATCATTCTTATAGTTATTTTTTTGTTTCATTAGGTCAATATTTAACTTTTAATACCATTTTAGTCTGTTGTTTTAAGAAAGGATTTATTATTACAGATGGAATTCATGTGTCTGATCGGGGAAGTATTTCGAGATTCCAATTTGATCCTGATGTTGCGGAAGCAAACGTGTTCAGGAGCAAGTATGTTACTTTTATACGTTACAGTTTATATATTGTTGTTTGCAATATTGAATTTATCCATACACTGATATGCTATTATCACTTTCAGATACGATGAACGTGCTCAGACCTCCTCTTCTTTAGATGGCGAAGGTCCATGTACCGATCCACTGTCTAAATCATCCAAGAAAAATAAAATATCTGCGAGTTGAAGTTATTTGTTTTTTTTTTTGTTATGCTTTGAATGGCTAGACAGTCAAATTTTATGTTGAAATATTTATTATCTGACTATAATTTTTACTTTGTCAATGCATCTTAATATCGGAAATCATAGAACATAGAGAGAAACTTTAGATCCAAATTATACTTTTTGTGCGCCATCTGTCGCATCATTTACTGTATGCACCGTCATTCGGTGGGGATTTCTACAATAGGAATGAAACTTTAGATCCAAATAATCCAAAACCTTGTAAAACCTTTGTTCTGCCATTTTAACCAAACCCTAAACATATCCGAAATACACAAAAAATTTGTTTACATCATCTGCAGCCATAACAACGTCCCATTCATATGTACAATGGGGGTGTTGAATAAATTATTCAACTGTTTGAAGTCATATAACGAGGCTGTTGAAAAAATAGAAAAAGTTGATGTGGATTTAACGGTGTTGAAAACTTTCAACATGTTGAAAGAAGAAAATCCGGACCCACTAAAACCATGTGGTGTATTTCTATTGGATACTAAGATTTCTGACAATTTTTTTTCCCATCCAATCATTTCATATCAATTATTTGATGATAAATTATTTTTTATTATTATTATCTTTACACCAAAATTCATAATTTTTTATTTTCTATAAATAGAAACTTGTTTTATTTAATTTGAAAATATAAAAAATAATAATTTAAATATATTTAATTTTATTAAATAAGCATTGTAGAGGTTAAAATTGAATGGGCTGTTGAATGATTAGGTGGAAGAAAGAGAAGATGATGTGGAGTGTTATATATTGAGGTGGAGGGTGTTGAATCTTACAACCAATGTACATAGTACCATGACGATTTCGAGCTACCCCGCATGAGTAAAATCGAATATTCGAATGCTACAAATGTGGAAGTGTTGGAGGAAACAAATGAATAGAATACCAATGGAACCCTTACCACACTATCCAAACCAAGGGAACAAGTGCTTTATAATCAAGTTTATAATCGTGCATTTTGAAATAATAACGTACTGTGGAATACATGCATGATTTAATTTGAAATAATTCTTAACCCTACACTCCAAATCCTAAACCCTGAATCCATAAAGTCGGCCGTTTAACCCTCATTAATGATATTGTAGACCCTACAAATCATAAACTAAAGGTTTGAAGATATGCAATGAAAATGTTGATATCTTTCTAGCAAAATTTGTGTTTAACATGTTGAAACGTAAAAAGTAGATCCCTCAAATGCTAAGTGTCAAATTTTAATTGGTGAAAATCAATTAATAGAATATAAACATAAAAAAAATCACACGCTGATTTGTAGATTGGAAAAGAGTGCTTGTTTATGATTGGTTGACGAGATTTCTAAGATAATTCTCTTATTCTAATAATTTAAACTCAATTTCATATTAAATAATTTTAATTCTTTTTTATTTTTATATCAAAGTTTATCATTTTTTCCTCTTTAAATAGGGACTTGGTTTATTTGTTTCGGACACCAAAAAAAAATCTGTCTTTTTTACTAATTTTCTCAGAATTTTCTTTAGGTGGATACTTAATGATGTTTTGATAAAACTATGTACGAAGATTTACTTTGATATTACTGAACCCCATATACTTGTTCCACCCAAATTTGTTGCGCCAGTTGTTTACCAATCAGACCCGAGGAGTTATTTGGATAAATTAAATGTCAGGAACATTAATTATTTGGTTGAGTTTTAATTTTGTTTTTGAAAATAAACGTCACGGATAAATGATCCCCTCTCCGGGACATCCGATCATTGTCATTTTCACCCTCTGACAAATGCGACCTGTCTCTTTCCAAATTCCAAGATATAAAAGCCTCTTTATTGGAAACAAATGAAACTTACTGCCAACGGCCAAAACCCCATTATTTAATGACGTTGGCGATTGGATGCTTGTTGGTGCGGGTGTGATAAAAGCTTGTGATATTCCTAGCCACCAAGAAAAATCGACTGTCGAGTCTTAATATTCGTAAAGTGCAATAACTCTTAATTAAAAGCTTAAACGTCAATTTACTGGAACAAGGAAAAAACTAAAACATCAAAAATGAAGGAACAGATTGCTATGTACAATGAGGGTGTTGGCAAAATTTGTGTTGATAACATAATTTGTGTAAACTACAACATGGTGAAACGTAAAAGTAATTATCTGAAATGCCAAGTGTCAAATTTAATTGATTAAAAAATTAATAGAATAAAAAAATCACACGCTGAATTTATAGGAAAAGAGTGTTTGTTTATGATTGGTTGTTAGATTTCTAAGATATTTATCTCATTCTAAAATTTAAACTCAATCATTTCATATTAAATAATTTTATTTCTTACTTATTTTTATATCAAAATTTCTCGTTTTTTTCCTCTATAAATAGCGACTTGGTTTATTTGATTCGGACACCAAAAAAAAATCCATATTCTTACTATAATTTTCTATTCAGTTTTTATAAAAATTTTATTTAGTGTTTTAAACATTTCTTAGTGAAATGGATTCCAACTAATATTATTTAATTTATATTACTTATAATATTAGTTAATAATATATAATTCCAAAAATATATAAATTTTTTTACTAGTGTTGTTTAAATAAAATAGTGGGATATGGTATTGAATTTTATTAAACTAAACCATTGTGAGAAAAAGGGGTGTAGAAATATTATGTGGAAGAGAGAGAATACGATGTGGAGTATAAAGAAGGGTGAACGAACCAATGTACATAGTCTCAGTTTTGGTAAAACGACACCGATAAATAAATAAATTTTAAATATTATACAGTCTTATTTAGAATTATATGTATTCATTTCTCTTTAGGTCATTCATACTAATACTCCCTCCGGTTTTATAAGACTGTCGTTTTAGAAGTGTTTTTTTGTTGTTTATTATCTGTCATTTTTTTTTTGACAACAAATTGAATTAAAACTTAAAGAAAAGGGTCGATCCAAGTTGGTGGAGTTGAAGCTATATATTTCATCGCTGTAGGGTGGACTCGAGCACTTCGTGCCAATTTATCCGCCTTTTGGTTTTGTGCGCGTGGAATAAACTCCACCCTGAACGTCTCGTAGCATTCTTTCCATTCTTCAAAAGCGTCTAGGTATTGTGAGAAAGCAGACCATTCCTGAGGGTTAGAATCCATCTTCACCACGTCGGAGCAGTCAGTCGCAAAAGTCACATGATGCTGGAAAGTGGATACGCATTCCATGACCCAAAGTAAGGCCTCCATTTCTGCATGCAATGGTGAAAGACTATAATCCAGATTTCGAGTTCCCAACATTTTTTCTGTTGTACCCTCTTTACTACAAATCCAACCATTTCTTGAGAACTAATTAGCATCCTTCCAAGCTCCATCCACATAACACCACCAGCCTTCTTTCTCCAGAAGGTCCCGTGGAGAAATTATAACTCGTGAATGAGTTCCTTCCTCTGATAATTGAGCCTCTTCCCAAAGCTTACATTCTGTTTCTGCTATACACAATATTTCCTGAGGTGTCCAATCTTATTATTATAAAGTTTATCATTTCTTCTTTTTCAGATATACCATAAAATCCAGGGATAATAACTATCCACAACCTCTTTCGGAAGTCGCCAAAATAGGAAATCTAAATTTGCAAAAATCGATGTCATGGGAAAAACATCTGGATTCGAGGGAACCTTAGAGATGGCCCACGTTTGGATCGCTGGAGGGCATTAAAAAAATACATGATTTATCGATTCCTCCGCTGCCCCACACCTTGTACATTGCTCATCGCAGTTAATCCCGCGAGTCTTCAACTTTTTACTTACCGCAATGGAGCCTGATAATATTTGCTAATAAAATGTCTAATTTTAAGTGGGCATTTTATCTTCCAAGTGTACGCCAAAAGAGGTTTGACATCCGGACCAAAATATTCGATCTGATTGCTCCTATCCGGGTATTTCTGCTCCACATTATAACTCGATTTTACAGAATATGAGCCTGTCTTAGTGAAATACCAGCCAACCTGGTCCTGCCAAAGTTAACGACTAATAGGCATTTTCTTAATAACCTTTGAATCCTCAGGGATGATAATTGCTTCCAATAATGGTAAGTTCCACATACGTGTCTCTGGATCAATCAGATCATTGACCTTTAAAGGTCAATGAGCTGGTTTATTATCTGTCGTTTTGACATACCAATGTAAGTTTTCCAAAATAATTCGTAAACTAGCCTTACTTAATTGAACAAAACTCATTCTAAATATCTCGTCTCTGAATTTATTACTGGGTCAACACAGTCAAACAAATTGAATAAACTGAATACAGATATCAATTCAGTCTATTGTCCAAAGGAAAAAAATGGAAATTAATACAGGAAAGACCCCGAAAGTAGAAGAAGATGAAACAAATCCTAATGTGCCAATAAAAAAATCCAGTAACAAAATCGTCCATGCATTCGATATCAAAGAACTCCCTTACGAAGAAGATGACTTGCAACTGACGAACAAAATCAAAACAGAAAGTGAAGTCAATCCCAAATTCGTTCATGCATTCGATATTAACAAGCCAAGCAATGAAGAACAAGAAGCACATCATGATCAGGAGATTGAGAATCCCGTATACAAAGATGCTTAAACTTATTTGTCCATTCATCGGAGTCATTTCTACAAAAATAATGTCTCCAACTAATAATTTTTCTAGATGTGCTGTTCTTTTCCTATTTTGAATCATCAATAAAATTGTAATCAGTCTATTCGATTGCATTTACTAGTTGTCCTTATTCTAACTTAACCTATGATCCATATATATACGAAGCAAAACGAATCAAGACATGAATAAGGAAGCCAACCTGCCATTAAACATCAATCCAACTGTTCTTGTACTAAACATTGAGACACCTTCTGATCTGATCCCCGAACCTGATAGAGAACAATATAGAACACACATTTTTGAAAGTAATCACGATGATTGAGTATTCCATATTCAAGATGCTTAGAGCGTATTGTCCATTCATGTGAGTAACTTCTACAAAATCTGTCTCGGGCTAGTACTCTTTCTAGTTCTGATTTATTTTTTTCTATTTTGGATCATCTATAAAATTGTACTCAGTCTACTCGATTGCATTTAGTATTTCTCTTTCTTCTAAGTAAAAATCACTTCAATTACAAGTGAACTAAACAGATAACTTCTCGATTACAAGTGAACTAAACAGATACCTTCTAGATTGCCATAAAACAAATAAAGAAATGAATTAAGAAGCTAACCTGTCATTAAACATCACTCCCAATAAACCTTCTGATCTCATCCCCGTACCTCTTAGAGAGCAATATAAAAGACACATTATTGAAAGTACAACATTTTGAAAAAAAAATGAAAACCTTTTGAAAATGTTAACTAACCTTAATCTCTTAATTGATTGACCACATTGTTTACAATGGAAGGATCACATTTGATTTGCCTTGGAAGCAGACCCTCTCGTTCCAAAGCTACTTTTTTTATGTGTGGGATCTTGTAATTATTAGATCCTCCAACCCTCATTGTCTCTTGCATACAAAGTTGCAGAGTTAAGAATATGTGGTTTATAATCCTAGCTGGATATTCTTCAAAAGATGTATTCACTGCATTTATAAGCTGCTCAATATTCTTCGGACAAACCTTATGTTGCAGGCCTTGAATTTCCCTAAATAAACCAAGGTCTAGAACATTCATATCCGGTGAATTAGGCGGTTGACACATGAGTCTGATATCAAATCCATTATGTGAAGCCTTCTCTTGAAATTATGTATCCATTTGAGAGACATGAGTCCTAACATTATCCTGCTGAATGTATATTATTTTTCCTTCATCTTCAATTGGCCACTTCTCACGAATTGTAGGTATAACATCTTCCAGCAACATTTTCCTAACATCCTCTCTCTTCGGTAGAAAAACTCGTTCTGTCACCAAGAAAGATCGTACAAACTTTCAAAGTCGCGGAATCTAAGTTCCCGAGATATGGGGGATCAAAACATTTTAGCTCCTTAATCCCGTACTATACTTCTTAATCGCTGCGTCAAGATGCTCGATATTGACGCATTGGGGGGGATAAATGTTGGGGTCAAAACCCACATTTCCAGAATTAACGATTAAAATATTTGAATATTGAAAAAGAGTTTTCATATTGAGATATGAATTCGAAGAAAGTTCATTTCGAACCACTTTTTCGATAAATCTGCGAAGAAAGTAAGAAACATTGTCTTTCGAGAGTTTTTCCGAGAAATCGATGAACTCGCAATTCATCAAGCAGAGGAAGATCAGCTGGACGAAATAAGACAGCCAGCTCAGTATCAAGACCTGCCAGTGATACCGAGCTGACTGACATCTCTTCATCGCGATCGGCTGATCATTTCATCCTTTGAATGATTCCTCTTATAAACCGACGAAAGTTACGATTTTTCGAGTAAAAGGCAATCAACCAAGCTTGCAGGACAGCCAGCTCGGTATTTTGGCAGCCAATCCTACCGAGCTGACCGACATACATGACGTGGATGCATGTTTTGCCAAGCATTTGCCATAAAACGTCAATCTGGACAGCACAGAGCAGTCAGCTCGGTACCAGTCTACCGAGATGGCTGTCATGATGCATCCAGCTCGGTATCATTCACCCTATTTGATACTGATCTGGAAAGCATGATGCATTCAGCTTGGTAGAATCCTTTCCTTCCTGGAAACCGAGCTGGATTACACTTTCCGAGAGTTCTGAGCTGAAAAGGATATGTGTTCAATGATCGAGGTTTATCTTCCAAAACACATGGCTTTTGAACATGAAACCACTCGTAAAATGTTCTTAACTAAATTATAAAACTCAGGGAAGAAGAACCAGATCCAACGGAGTTCATACGAGAAAGTTATGGCATCGACAAGTTGGGCGTTTCTGTCCAGCTCGGTACGGGAGGCATGGAGCAGCCAGCTCGGGCTCGGGTTTTCCTTCCATCAGACTACCGAGCTGGACGACATATGCCAGTCAGCTCGGTAAAATCCACCCTCCTGGATACCGAGCTAGCCAAAACCCTTCGGCATATCGAGTTGGACGAATCCCACGACTTATCGGAAGATCTCCTCTCATTCTGGAAACCGAGCTGGACGACATCATGGACCTGGAAGCAGCCAGTTCGGTGTTTCCTGCACCCAGGCTACCGATCTGAACGGAAGACAGCATACTGACCGTCCAGCTTGGTAGGAAATGCTGACCGAGCTGGCTGACACTTTTTTCCGTCTCATTTCGCTTCGTTCTTTGTCTTTAGGGTCTTTTCGTAAACTTACCGATGTTTTCGTAATTTTCTTGAAACATCGCGATGTTTCGCGATGTTTCGTCTACCGAAGATAACAGAAAACAAACCGGAGAGAACCACTGAACAAAAAGACGAGGGATAGAATTGGGCCGAGCTGGAAGGATGGACCGACAAAGGCTGAAACCGACTTACGGAATGTTCTAGAATTTTCCTCGAAGATTTATGGAAAAGTCATCGGAAAAAGGAAAAGACCTTTATCCCACATTGAAACTTAGGCTGTTTAGGATTTAGGATGTCTTAGTATAAATAAGGATCGATCCCTACCTCTTGTAACACATTCTAAGACGTTCACACATTCAATACATTATAGCAATAAAAGTTCGTTCTCTTTTTGACCTAATTTCCTTTTTCGATCTTTCTCTTTACTTTTCGTTTTCTCTCGCAAGATTCTCGGATCCTCACATCAAATTTTTGAAAATACATTAAGGTGTATTCCGGTTCCCACACATTTGCATTATCTCCTATTTCAAATCATTATATTTGTATAATTAGACATATGCATTATCATAACACAATGGTAGCCCAATTTTCTAAGTTCGCAAAAATAATAACTGCACGGTCCAGGTTAAAGATACATACCGTGATGTCCATTGAATTGATTCTGAGTACCCCCATTCTCGTTTTCACCTGCAATAGATTGAAATTGAAGAACCACAGATCAACAACTCTTAAAAAAATGTCAGCACAAGCGGAAGAACACATCGTGTTTAACATCATAAATACCTTCTCCAACAAATGGCTGTTCGGTATCATGGTATTCATTGGGTTCTGTCCAAAAAAGAAGTAACATGAGAGTATGGGAATAAAATATCACATCATGATTCATAAAATACAGAATAAGAAGAACGAAAGATACATACGGTGATGTCCATTGAATTGATTTTGAATACCCCCATTCTCTTTTTCACCTGCAATAGATTGAAATTGAAGAAGCACATATCAACAACTCTATAAAAAATGTCATTCACAAGCGTAAGAACACATCGTGTTTAGCAGCATAAATACCTTCTCAAAAAAATGGCTGTTCGGTATCATGGTCTTCATTGGTTTCTGTCCAAAAATGAAGTAACATGACAGTATGAGAATAACATATCACATCATGATTCATCAAATACAGAATTAGAAAAACGAAAGAGTAACTCAATACTCAATACAGTTACAGTTAGAAGAACGACATAATACAGTTAAAGAAGGGACCTTGTTCTCCATACAGGGTTTAAACAGTTGCACTTTCAGAAGACTGTAAAACTGTTACAACTATAGCTTCACTTCCCAGATATCCTTGTGCTTCGGTAGACGAAAAAAGAGAAGCACCTTCGTCTGTGAAATCAAAAGAATGGGTTTCATTATTAGTAGGTGAAAGGTTTAGATCAAAAGTAGTCATGGAAGATGAACAGAAAATGGTCTTGTTTTAATCAAAGTTAGCCATGGAGTACTATAGTGCACGAGTAAAAGTTTTGAATTTTGCCTCCATCTGAATTGGTTAATTTATTTCCCTCCAAGTATTAATTGGAGAACTAAAAAAAATTGATTCATCCATTCAGTACAAGGAATATTAAGAGACCATTGAAAGTATTAAAAGCAATTAAGGGATAATGTAAAAATGGAACAATAACATTAACTGTATAAATAAAGAAAATGTGTTTGACAAAACATGTAAATAAAAAAAAAATGCAATGATCTCATTGTTATGCGTATTAACCATATGGTGAATCATTTGTTCAAACCAATTAGTAATACGAAATATAGATATTTTAAACATGTCAAACTAAGAAAGTGACAAATTGGAAAGTGACAAATCATTTTAAGTGGACTAAGAAGCAAAATGATACACCAAATGATAAAAGAAACACAACAGATCATTAAATTAAAGCAACTAAGATGTCAAATGTAAACTATTCAAAAAATTAGACAGACAAAGTATCCAACAATCATATGAACAATCCAAATGATATTTTTCTAAACCTAGTTTAGAACTACAAATATCATCACCAATCATTCAACCATGCAACAGTCAAATACAGTTTGACCACACGAGTAAGAAAGGACAAAGAGTTGAAACCGAAATGTAATGCTTACCGCCTTAGCCAGCTTCGTAATCAGACCCAGTGGATTCCTGGTCAAACTTATACAGAACCTAAACATAATTTAAAACAGACAAATGTCAGAACAAGACATCCATTACATCAGCTCATCTACGGTTTCTAAGTCATTAACATCCATGTTACCTTATGCGAATAGGAGCAAGGAAGAGCTTCACGATATCATCAGTCGAGATCCTCCTACACATTCACCATTTATCAATTTTGGGAAAAAACTTTCAGGATCATAAAATAAAATCAGAAATTCTGAAGACTGAGAGTGGAAAACTCATCATGATTAGCACTCCTGTACGAGAAGCGAAATACAAAGAAGACCGCGATCTAAGAGCAGCACTGATAAGTCCCTACAAAGCTGAACACAAAGCTACCCTCTGGCCTGGTTCAGAATCCATTTGCACAACCTGCAATATACCTTCCTAGTAAGTTTTGAATTTCCATAAAGAGATCTTCGATAAGGAGAATAAAACTTTGTCTCACAAAGGTAAGAAAAAGACTAAGCAACGAAAGAATCGCTATCATCTGCAACAAATATCTTCAATTCATTCTTTGCTTCCTCTTTCCATCTGCCGTTTTTAAGCAAGACAATCACATATTCCTGCAAGCAAAGAACACGAACAAACACCATCAATTACTAAAGCTTGCAAGTTGAAACAAAGACAAAATCGATGTGTAGAATCACACCAGTCACCAACTCAAACACCGCATATCATATTCAGCCTTAGATTAATTCCTAATTTGTCAAGAGGATTGAATCTACAATTGAGAAAAAACCGTACCACAAGAATGTCATCCGTGTAATCACCCACATGGAGATTAGCAAATCGTGAAGGCGTTGGAGTTTTCTGTATAATAAAACATCAAAAGAAGATTACGTATTCGAAGCTCCCACTTACTGTAAAACATCATCTAACATTAAGAAAAACCAGCCTAACCTGATTTCCAAACATACATAATCCCCACTCTTCGATATCTTCCTCAGCGCATATCTCATTCATCTGAAACATGTATCCCAAGACATCACCAAACATTGCACAAACAGAACTATACGATCAAACTTAAAGAATGTGATAAAAGCTAAACTCATGCCTGATTCTTGCAGGTATCAACATTAGAAAGCAAAGATTCTTGGCCATGTTCATAATCATCTGAATCATTAAGCTTATATGCTTTCCGTTTCGTGTTCCCTTTGTCTATAATCTTCCTCTTTGTAAAATCAGAGAGAAGATCATCCAAACCAATAACCTTCCGATCGAGTTTTCTATATGCGCTCTTTATCTCCTTAAAGGTGGTATTGATCTGATGCGGCGGCCATGGTGACCAGAAGAAGCTCGGAGATCTGAAATTTGAAGATCGAGAAAGATGTCGGATAAGAGAGGGAGAGATGTCGGAGAAGAGAGGGAGAGATGCCGGAGAAGAGAGAGATATGTCGGAGAAGAGAGGAAGAGATGCCGGAGAAGAGAAAGAGAACATGCATCTGAGTGGATTTTCGAAGAAGCTAAGGTTTTGTTTTGGTTTGTCGGAGACGATGATATCTTTAGCTGGGAGAATTTAATTTCTGTCATTAATGAATTATTCGTAATTGTATAAAGACAATTGTAATTTCTGATTTTTCATGAGGTTAACTTAGACTTTGTACACTCTTTCTTAATATCCGCGAATTTACCAAAAACGACAGTTTTACAAATACAGAGGGAGTATATGTTTTACGGGGGAAAAAATTAATTAATAACTTATTTAATTATATAATAAAATACATAGACTTTAAAATAGGATGTGACAAAAACAAAACATAATGTAATCATTGCAATAGGAGAGTAATACAAGAAATTAAACACGTCAGACCAAGTCTAAAGCAAATACACCAAAATACAACAACAAATAAGATAAGATAAGATCATCAATCTCTGAATGATCAATGAGTTAGGCATTTCAGTGTCGCTCTTCGTATTTCTCTTTCTATATCAACCCGTTTGATACGAACGAGAACGTCGTTTGCAAAACCCATGTATGCGGGAACCACAAATTGTTGCAGCTGGTAGTTGATCGTCATTAACGCTGTCCAGGAACTTCGCCTTATAGGATAGCGTGTCTAATGAACGCACGGTGAATTGGCAGGAGTAGTTGCCCATTGTTGGGATTTTGGGTGCAATACATCTAAGAGTGAATTCGGCACCAAATCCGAAGGTCTTACAATCCACAACAATAGGTTCTCCATCTTCTTTGTTGCGTTCTTTGAGAACTACCCTCTGATGCTGAGCAAAGCAAATATGCATCTCTTGTTTACATTCAAACGTCTGCAATGCGTCAGAGTGAAAAGCACTAGCGTGATTATATAGATCATGATATGCGCCAGTGAACTCGCAGCTGGTAAAAGGACAAGCGCACCAGGAGTGTTCACACTTCTCTATATGGGTTGAAACTTCGCCGGGAGCAAAAGACTGAACACAACCAAGGCTCGCATTTGGACATGGAATCTAAGGCGTACGGGTGAATTGCATGAGTAACATCGCACATACGATAAAATGTTCACCAGATGACCATTATGACAATGAATCATAAAACAATCGTGCCTCGCATCTATATGTTGTGTATGAAGGCGAACTGACCCATTGGAAGTCCGACATTGCTCACGTGAAATAACGCACATCATATGACCATTAATACACTGAATCGAACAAAAAAATAGAAGCATTGACATCAACATTTGAAAATAAGTTAAAGTGTAGATAGATCTGAACTGAATATAAGCAAAAATGTAAATGAATTCCATACACTAAAACGAGGTACAGATTCAAATAATAAGTTTGTGAAGGGTAATAAAGGTTACCTCCACAAAAGGGCAGGATAAGTCACAGCCGGGCTCCAGGGATGTACGATTGCGTCTACATCCGATGTGTTACTCGCCATCTCGTATAAGAGAATGAACTAACCCCTAATATTTTCTTTATGAACTAACCCTAATATTTGCTTTTCTACTCATTCTTTGCAGTAGTGGCCTTTATAGGCAAATCACATAGGGAGCCGGAGTATTAGTATTACTTTACGTATTGTATTACTTATGTTTATGGCAGATATTGGCAGATGCAGAGCAATCAATAACTCTTATATTGGCAGTTGCAAAGCAAACAATAACTCTATGAAATCAAAATTATGAGATCTAATACGTGGAATATTGTAAACAGTTTCTCTGATACGTGACTAGTGACTCGTCGCATCAGTCTCGATTCGTATTCCTGGAATTTACTCCCCTAAAGAAAGCACTTCACTTTTTTATTCATTAATAAGAAAGTAGTTCACTTTTTTTATTCATTATGAAAGCAGTTAACTTTTTTTTTACAAAGAAATCTGTCTACACAATGTCTTCATCTTCTTCAGATGTAGCAGTCATTCGGTACCCAACTGCATTGTCTTCTTCCTTGACTAGGTCACATTCTCTAGGTGATCTGTATGTTCGATACTCCGTCTCCTACAACGGTCGTCCGGCGAATGCATTAGATTCCGGACCAGAGAGCACTCCTGCTGGACCGCCTGATGGGTACATGGCGATTTTCCATGAATTTTGCGGCGTCGGTTTCCATCAGAACCTATCATGGATCATGTTGGAATATTGCAGCGTTATCAATATCGCCCCTAGTCAACTCAGTCTAACGTCATAGGGACTGATTCATACGATTCAGGTTCTTTCAGACTTGTCGGGCTTCGACCTCACCGGTCAAATGGTGGCTAGTGCTTTTCATGCTAGAGAAATTGAAGAAGGCTCTCGCCATTTCGCTCTGTTTCCTCGTCATGACAGTATATCCCTCGTCGCACTTCCGGAGTAGCTCGACTCTACCCCTATGAGTGGCGAGTATTTCTTCGTTCCTCACATCGGCCTATGCCCTCCTGGTTTGCGTCTTAATTGGTTACCTTCAGGTATCTTAAGTTACTAACCTAGGGTTTGACGTTTTTAATGTTCAATGGTGGCGTATCTGCTACAGGCAAAATTTATGAGTATTGATAGCTGCCAATTATAGGTCAGTCTCCAGATGAGCCACGCAGGGTCCATCCTTTCCCGGATATATTATTTGAGTTAGACGACAGACTTCGTGATTCTCGTTTTCTGTTGCATCCTGATGTCGTTCGAATGACCTCTTTGGCGACTACTGACCATAATGTACTTGTCCCCAAAGGTATTTGATTCCGCTAGATTTTTGGTTAAGTAATTGTGTTAAAATTTTGGTTGTCACTCAACATTTCCGACCTCATATCTGTAGAATCTCTGTCGGCATTACTTGATGCACGAGACCATTTTGATGAAATATCGAACCTTTCACCTTCTGCAGTACCTGGTAATCAGACTGAGGTTAATCACCATCAAACCGGTTCTCCTCTCCATTCAGCAAGTACTGCAACTGATGCTTTGGATGGTAGGAAGGTAAATCCTCACGTAGCGAAGCGACCTTGTCTTTCGAAATGAAACTCATGCTTTTCTACTGATTGTAATTGTCTAAATGGCCGAATTTGCGGAAGTTGTCAGACATTGTCTTTATCATCTGTGTAGTTTCTGCCTAGGTCATCGCACTTCTCACATTGTCCATTTGAGGGGTTCTCCCTTCACAATAAATAGGATTTTACCCGCCCATGATCAACCGTGGTTTTTAACTATTGTTCTTAACATAATAATAGATTTAATTTAATAAAAAAATAGTTATAGGAGAGGATACGTATCGTCACTAAGAATGTTTAAGAAACGTTTTTTAGTGGACACGGGTTAAAAAGTGAGTTTTCTATATCAAAAGAAAAAAAAAACAAGATACTTTTTTGTCTCTCTCTTCTCTCTCTCTATGAGACAACTTCGATATCAATTTTAGTTTTAATAGATACTACCATTGCAACAGAGAAAATTAAAGTATCTTAATAAATGTTCATAATTTTATTTTATATTTAAATAATAACTAAGAATTTTATACAGGTTTCTCCTTTAATCATGCTTTAGTCATATTTTTTTTTCTCGGGTAGTTTTGGAGTTGGGGGCAGTTATGCCTTTGAGTAATTAATTAAAATGATTTAATTTTTGATTTTAAAAATAATCAAATTAAAAATTAAGATATTCACTAAGGAAATATAATTTAATAGATTTCATTGTTATCTTAAAAACATATTTGTGGCAAAAGATTTACAACGTTGCTACTATCCTTGAATCCTATAACAAATATACAATACCAATCAAAAATCTCCTAACTGACGGAAACAGAGTTCATTTTGTGGTGTGAAAAATTAACTACCTGTTCATCAGAAAGCAGGCTCGAAAACTGCTGACCGCCATTCGCCGATGGTTTGATAAAAACTCTGACAACGAAACACAGATACGCCAGCCTCTCTGATGGAGTTTAAGTTCGGAGATCATAGTGCACGGAGACATGTTATAATCGCCCTCTAGTAATTCCGAAAAAAAGATAAATCAACAACAAGTATGCGGTAGGATAAAGATTGGGTGTTCAGAGGTACCTATAAATTGATTGAAAAACTATATTCAACACCCTCCACCTCAGTATTTAACACTACGCGTTGTTTCTCTTTCTTCCACATCACAATTCAACACCCAATTCAATTTGTAATCTCTACAATGGTTTTATTTAATAAAATTAAATATATTTAAATTATTATTTTTTATATCTCTAAATTATGTAAAACAATTTTCTATTTATAGAGAATAAAAAATGATGAATTTTGGTGTAAAGATAATACTAGTAAAAAATGGCAGCAATTGTTATAAAAGCGTCAATTATGAGGTTTATGTATCTACCACCTATTTTTCAAGATTTCAATGTTATATAAAAAATAATCTTGAAAAAAATAGTAATGTTGCGAGCTAGTTATTATACATTAAAGAAAGAGAGGTGGGGTCTATGAATACTAATTATTATATCTCGCTGCACAGTATGAAATAACTGATACAGTGTTTGCTTGCGTCATGATTGCATGTGGATGTGGTGAATGCTCATCTTTATCTTCTTTATTAATCTTTGGATAAAAACTATCAACAAACATATTTGCAATCTATTCAATATATCTTACCCTATTTCACCAAAAGACTTGGTTTTAATTTTTTTTTTTTAAATACGTTGGTTTAAAATACTTTTTATGAAAGATTGAGTTAAAAATAATTTTAATACAAAAAATTACATGTAAGGACTAGATTTCACCAAAAATATAGTTTAGGTTTGAAAATTCCTATTACAATAGTTCGGGTATGAAAATGCTTGTGAGTCAACATTCGGGTTGGTTTTCCCAATTTATCCATTATATAGCACATAAATTCAACTATATTGCAGATGTATCACAAATGACAACCAAATGGCTGGTGCATTTGCCTTCAAAAGGTATGCAAATATATGGGGTGAACCAAAACAAAATGGGTCTAAAAAGAAATACAAAACAAGCACAAAAAATGTTGTTATACGATTCGAACACAACACCTCTAATACGTATATACATGTTTGTAACAACCTAAAAAAGAACTTCCTTGTGTCCGGCACCGGAAAGGTTAACAGCAAGCGATCACCGGCCCAACTACACACAACCCCTACTTTTTATACATAATTTATCATTATTTTTTTATTTTCTTATTGTTAGATCTTCTTCTTCACCTCTGCGAGACATCTTCCACAACCTTCGAGAACAATGCATTTTTGTAGTACTTTTTTCTTCCTTTTTATTTCACTATACTCTTCAGTTTTATACTTCAAATTTAGGTAATTTCGTCCACTATTAAGGTAAAGCGTGTTCTGTATTCAGTTTCCGTTGCAAACCTGGTAACACCCAAAGATTCGATATCACAATTAGTTGGTTATGCAGGTTCGACAGTTATGGAATCGGCTAATAATTTTCCCCCAAGATTGTTCTCTGATGATCAGGAGCCATCCCCAGACAGAAGCATAAACTACAGCTCAAATTTCAAACATCTCAAACTTGTCAGTGATGCAGTTGGCCGCGATATCTGGGAAAATGTTAAAATTCTCAATTTGGAATTATATGTAAGTTTGCGGAATTGGGTTTTGATTTGAGTACAAGACTTGTTCATTACATTCTTTGCAAACAACTTCTATGCAAGAGCCATATGAGCTGTGGTTTTTGATAGCGGGATAACCTGCTCGTTTTTCCCTGTTCGAGTTCGAAGATATCACAGGGTTGAATTGTGATCAAATCCTTGATTCACCCGTATTAGTTGATGAGGAATAAGATCGTCGTTTTTGGAGTATATTCGAACTCCCGCGTCCCTGGACCACCCATAGCATTGAGGATATTGTCCGGGTGTGTGAAAAAGGTTGCAGCTCGTGGTCCAAGGACGATAAGATTAGACGTAGTTATTTAGCAATCTTCGTAGCTATTCAGCCTGATCGAGCTAAGATTGTTATGGATTTGGAGTATTGCGAAACTTATCCATAGGGGAGGCTTGCTTGCGAAGACCTTGTTAAGCAGGTGAAGCGTACTAGTTCAAAGATAGACCAAAAATCTTATATATGCAACGGGTTCATGCAAGTCCTTTTGATATGGGCATATCTTCATATTCCCACACTGGGATCATGTATTGGAAGTCCCATCATATCCACAGGTCCTAAGCTGCTGCTGTTCAGAGGCGGTAACGGCAAGCTCGGATTGGACAGCTTTTTCTCGAGAAAGAAGGTATGTCTGATTTGTCTGACTAATGACTATTTCGCTGATATAACCCGTTTTAATAAACTGTCATGTGTTATGCAGCTCAACGTATTCCCTATGTGTAACCGAAGCAAATCGGAGATTGGTCCTTGTTAGGAAATGGATGAGGACGATGATGCTATAACATATTTGCATAAGTACATTCTGGACGGAAAACCCGTCAAAGATATTAATTGGAATGTACTACCAGTGTGGCCAATCCCTGATGAGAAAAAGCAGAAGCGAGATAATGAGAAGAAGGTGAGAGATCAAGCAAAGCGTAAAGCTTACTCACTGGCCGACGTAGAGAGGCCGCCTCGAAAGAAACCAATAAAATGAAAGAAAACGAGTGTCAGAGTGTATGAAGACACTCAAGGAGAGGAATATGAATAATGAAATTACTTGGATGAAGAACGAAGTTGCAGAAATTCGGTCCAACTTCTTCCAGATCAAGTGAGGTATTTGGACCAGCGGACTGCGGAATGTAAAGAATATGGTACTCTGGTAGAGACGGTGAATAAGGTCCTGGTCCGAGTCGATTCACTGGTAAAGAGTATGTTAGTTTCACAATACGCTTGTACTTTCAAACCAGGAAATGCTGCTTACTTATCTCATATTAAAGTTTTTGTTGTTTATATGACATCTTTTGGTGATTATATTTGGTTTTTGCTCACAGACTGCAGATGTCTGTTCACAATGGCAATGTAACGTAGTCGATCATATCCAAACAGTCGATCCGGCAGTTTGGGGAGAAACGCTGTCTCATACGTCAGCGGCAGAAGAAGAGACCGGATTAGTAGGACTACAGAAATCAGAAGTTCAAGTATCCCCAGTTAAGTCACCCCACATCATCGAGGACAGAGGAGTACAACCACATAAAATAGTGGAAGTTGAAGTATCCCGATCGAAGTCAACTCACATCATCGAGGACAGAGGAGTACAACCACAGAGTTTAGTAGAAGTTGAAACACCCACAGGGTCGTCACCCAATATCATAGAAGACAGAGGGGAAGAAGAACCACAGAAAGTCCAGGTTAGAGTTCCCTCTAGGAGGAGTACGAGGCTAGTAGACTTGGTTGCAAAACGGCCAGGGAACAAAGTAAACCCGAAGATGGAACTCAGGATTCGAAGTAATAACGAGGTTGTATACGGGGAAGTTTCACCGACAAAGGTTAAAGCGTGGAACAACTTCAGGAAAACACAGTAAGTGAACGAGACACGAAGCAATGACTTCTAAGAAATGATATTACAAGTTACTCATGTTTGTCTGGATTGTCAGCTTTTAATAACTTGAAACTATATGTCTGACACAGAGGTTTCAAGTTTCCATTTGGTACGGACGTTGATGCGAAATTTTTTTTCCCGTATTTTTACAACTCCACGAGCGTGGTTGAATTCTGAGGTCAGGAAAACAACTTTGAATTCCTGTAGCTATCCTTTTACACTTGAGTTAGAACCGGTTTCGTGTCTCTAACTTTTTGACTCTTTTGCAGGACCTTTGAGCCGCCTTCGATATGTACAGACTGAGATTCGTCAACAACCGAAGTGCTTACCCCTCTACAAACATTGCTATACTGGATTCAAATTTTTCTTTGTTCTGGCCAACTAAGTATGCGGACTGGCTAAAAGATCATTCTACCTTACCACATTGAGTCTTTGAGTACTACTCCGGAAAGAGGCCAGTTTTTGCCCAAATATTCAAGCAGTGGGGCCGGGATGTGGATTACGCTATATACAGTTCTGTTGGTAGACTCCAGGCATTGGGTTTTGATGGTAATTTCTTTCCCGTAGCAGACTGTCAGCATCTACGATAGTATGCCAAAAGTATGTGGCAAGGAAGCTATCCGTGAGGCGACGAAGCCATTTGCTCATATGATTCCTTACGTTTTGTGATTTTTCGCCGATGCATCAGTGAAACGAGATATGGATACTTCCATATATACCATCCAATTTGTTGAGAAGGGGGTTCCGAATGGTAGACCACCATATGGAGATTGTGGAATATATGCTATCAAAATACTGGAGTGTCTAATGCTGGGGGTGAAGTTTGACAATCAACATCTTTACGACAGTAATATGAAGGAAGTGAGGTTGAAACTCGCGGCGGAAATGTACGATGAAACAAAAGAGCATGGAGGTAGAATGTTACAGTAAACTTGACATTCAGTCTTACGCAAACGTTGATAATTGTGATCAGGCATTGGCATAACAAATGAAGTCTTCATACTTAAACGTGAGTTTTTGCCGCCACAATAGATATAGGGATAACACATGTTTCCCAATTTTCGCAATTTCAGTTTTGAGTTCAGCATAGACATTGTTTTCTTTCGTTTGGTAGTGTCTTTGCTTTTATATTGAAACCGTATGACAACAACATTGCTATCTTATCTTATCATTTAGGTT
Source organism: Sisymbrium altissimum (assembly GCA_900406495.1). Classification (NCBI taxonomy): domain Eukaryota; kingdom Viridiplantae; phylum Streptophyta; class Magnoliopsida; order Brassicales; family Brassicaceae; genus Sisymbrium; species Sisymbrium altissimum. The sequence goes on along the minus strand of OVBI01001975.1, from coordinate 1,597 downwards.
TATTTTGGTTCTGTGTTTGGTTATTCGATTGAAAACTTATAACATTTTTAATTTGGGTTTAGCACTCGTTATTTAATGTCAACAACAACAGCTACTAACAATTAATATTATAGAATCCTGCGAAAATGTCATAATTAGACAATATGTCTATCATCAAAAGACAAAAACAACAACAAAACACGTAACCAACATAATGGCATATTTCGTAATTTTGTAACACATAAATATTAGGTTATTTTAAATTGTTATTCTGATTATAATAATAGAGATTTTATAGTAATATGTCATTGTTTGTGGAAAGTACACACTTTTGAACAGGGTATAAACCATTATAATATCTAAAATTATTTAAAGAAAGTCGGCCACTATGTACATACCCACCTATGTATTTATTATGAGGTAAATGAAAGTTCAGATTAAAAAAAAAAAAGTACATACCCACCATTATATTGTAACATCAACGAACGGGTCAATAAGATCCGTGCGTTTGAATGGGATCATAAAATGGTTATACCCGTTTTACCCGTAAAATATTAAGGAAACAAAAAAAAATTGAAATCATCTTAAATGATGTCCTCCTCAAAAATAAAGAGGATGAAAAGTAAGTTATTTTATCTCTTATATAACATTAACCCCATCGTATTTGAAATAAAAATTATTAAAACCTTTTCCACTTGACTGGTTAATATATGAGCTGAAACTAGAGTACTAGTATTTGAGCCAAAATATTAACACTATTTATGCTATACAACCAAACTCTAAAAAGGCTATCCAGTCACACCCTTTGTAAAGTACGCAATAGACTTGTGTTTTTATTTTTTAATGTTATTATTTGTTTATTATTTTTTACTTTCTAAAATAAATACGCTTTTTAATTAAGATTATCAAATGCAAGTTCATCTGCTCTATTTTTTGGATTGTTTCTCTCCTTTTTCGTTGTCTTCTGCTTCTACCAGAATTTTTCAGTATTTGGCTTTTGACAACAAAGAAAATTTTCACATATTTCAGTAACACATTTGGCCGAAGTTCCCCTCACCATCTAGCAGGTTGGCCGCTGTTTCTAAGTTTGCCATAGCTGATGTCGGTTGCAGTCGCTGGTAGTCACTGCTAGTCACTGCCACATTATTTATCACGGCCGTTCTAATTGACTGCTTAATTTGCTAAACGCTTCATGATTTATGCTCTATATAGTTAGGGTTTTGTTTTCTGTAAAAAGGGGTTTTAGGGTTTTTTGATTGATTTGTGTTTATGTGGGTAGTTAATAGATGCTTATGTCCATGTAATTTATGTTATCCAGGTTCGACAGTTAGTTATGGAATCATTGTATAGTAATTTCCCTCCAAGATTGTTCGCTGATGGTCAGGAGCCATCCCCAGACATAAGCATAAACTACAGTTCAACTTTCAAACATATCAAACGTGTCAGTATTTCAGTGGGCACCGAAGTCTGGGAACATGTTAAAAAGTCTCAACTTGAAATTATATGTAAGTTTGCGGAACTGGGCTTTGATACGAGTACAAAATTTGTTCATTTCATTATTTGCAACCAACTTCTTTGCAAGAGACCAAATGAGCTGTGGTTTTTGATAGCGGGACAG
>OVBI01001974.1:0-25786 GCA_900406495.1 Sisymbrium altissimum | reverse complement strand
TCATAAGCTTTGCTCATATCCGTCTTAATGGCCATAAAGTTCTTTCTACAAGCAGGATTAGATCGAAGGGCGTGAAAATTATCTTGTGCTATAAGGATATTATCTGTGATAAGTCTTCCGGCGACAAAGGCAGATTGGGTCTCGGAGATCAACTCCGGAAGATATGTTTTAAGGCGAAGGCTCAAAACCTTAGAGATAACCTTATAACTTACATTACATAAGCTAATAGGTCGAAATCCTGTCATAACTCTCGGTTTTTCACCTTTTGGGATCAGGCAAATATTTGTTTCATTCAATCTTTCATCAAAAGTCCCAGAAATAAAAAAATCCTTTATCATTGCTACCATGTTCGGTCCCACAATATCCCAAAATTTCTGATAGAAAAGAGCTGTCATCCCATCCGGACCTGGGGTTTTTTCTGGGTTGAGGGAGAAGAGAGCACGCTTGATTTCTTCAGTTGACACTTCTCTAGTGAGGTTATCATTCATGGCTTGGGTGACTACCTCGGGAATGTCCCGGAGAGCGAGATTAGGGTTGGTCGGGGTGGACGAGGAGAACAACTTGTCAAAGTAAGTTGTAGCAATATGTTCTATACCATCATCATTGTCTACCCATACTTCATTATCGTCGAGAAGGCCCAAGATCTTGTTTCGGGCTCTTCTTTGTCTTGTCAAGGCATGGTAAAATTTAGTATTTCGATCTCCTAACTTCAGCCAGTTTGTCCGACTCTTTTGAAACCAGAAAGCTTCTTCCTCTCTATAAGCCTCACAAAGCTTTCGTTTCAAATCAATAATGGTTTCAGCGTCAGTAAGGTCGTCAGCTTGAGCCACATCAATTTGGTCCTGTAACTCTTTGATAAGAATTTCAGAGTTGGTTTTTAAACCTTTCTTCCACGCTGAGATCGTTCTTCTACAATTCGCCACACAGCGAGTCAGCGGTTGTTCATCCGGGGAGGAACAAGGGCCCCAACCTTCAATAATAGCCTCTCGGAGACCTGGTTTACCGATCCATCGTTTATCAAACATAAAACTCCTAATCATCTTCAAGGGCTTATTCGCGATTGTCGCTAAAAGCGGCCTATGATCCGAACCCCAGAGTTTTAAATACTCCACAATAGTGTGGGAGAAAACTTCATGCCAATTTTCATTTCCCATAGCCCTATTAAGACGACACTTAATTATACCATTTTTCCGGCGGCCTACCCATGACAAAGGATTACCTTGATATGGAAATTCAATCAGACCACAACCATGAATCATATTCCAAAAAGGAAGAAAAGACGCTTCTGATCTCTTTTTTCCCCCTTTTTCTCATGATTATCAACAATCTCATTAAAGTCTCCGATTAAGAACCATGGACCAAAACGAGCAATTCCAATACGGGTTAAGCGCTCCCAAACATTTGAGCGATTTTTAACAATGGGATCACCATAAACAAAAGTCATAAAAACTCGATTGCCGTCAATAATTGTTTCGACATCAATCAACCGGTCATCCACATACAAAAATTTGACCGGGAAATCCTTAGAATAAAAAAGAGCTAACCCTCCACTATATCCTCGCGGATTCACAGTGTGGAGGTTATCAAATCCTAAAGAAACTTGCAAATTCTGCAGAAAATAGTGATCATTCTTGGTCTCCGATAAAAACATAAAACCTGGTGAGTACATCCGGCACATCTCTTCCAGTCGACGGGTTGTAAGATTAGATCCCGCCTCTTGACAATTCCAAGCAATGGTCTTCATTTGCGGGGACTGGGTGGGTTCTGGGACCCCACCAGACCTACAAGAGATTTAGAATGTTTAAAATGATAGTTTCTTTTTGTTTCAAACTTTTCGTGTTAGACAAATAATAACTGAAACTTTCAAATAAAAATAAAGAAAAGTGTCCTCCGACAACTGGATGGTTTGTTGTTCAAAAAAAAAAAATGGATGATTTGGAATTCTTTAGCTTCCACGATTTTAGTTTTTATTTTTCTGCCAAGCTTTTTATAAAACTGATATTTTACACTTTCAGAAGATGGAAGATCATATTTCTCGTTTTATGAATGGTGTACTGTTATGACAATAAAATTTGACGAAAGCTATTAAATTAGGATGTAATATCAAGTAGAATGAATTTTGGAATCTGATGTCCTGACTCATCCGTCGATAGATTTTAATTGATATCAACGAATCTAGAGATCTTATGCTCTTTGTCCATATGTTCATTTCCCAAAACTTAAAAGAGTGGGATATACCAATCTTTCACAAACTTTTTAACGAGAAGATCTCTCTCATATAAGGGTTGTGACTTAGCTAAATGGGTATACTAAGAAGAATCACACGAAATCAAATAACTATTCTGTAAGATCAATGATACAAATTGCCATCGGTATGAAAAACGACGATTTTAAATGACTGAAATGCGGAGAAGCAAACATGAAACATCACATATTCACATGCCTCTAAAGTTGAATATGAAAGGGAAAAACAAGCCTGAAAACCTAAGCATCTCATATGGCAAGTGTTTAACGGATGTGTAACCATTTGCCAACAACTCGCATCACACCGGACAAATGATATAAATTATCATAAATGTAAAAATCCAGAAAATTGATTAACCATCATTATCTTTGAATGTCCATTAACTCTTCAAATTTGGGAGTAATTTATAGGAAATTCACTTCGAATATGTATATCATCAATTCAACACTATCACTCTGTGTAGTTTGACACGTGCGAACTCAGTAGTTCCACACGTACGCGTTAATTCCAAATTAAAAGTCTCTAATTTCCCCCAAAGGGCCGGCCACTAAAAAAAAAGAGGAGAGTATCGGTGAAGAGATTCGGACAAAAGAAAAAAAAAACAAGTTTGGGTGAGTTTCGCTGATCCTTGGAGTTGGAGGTGTGACCTGAGATCACAACACAAACAATCTCTCTACTCGAACCCCTTTTGTGAGTCACCCATTTCATCACCATGTGGAGAAGAATCGTCACCTCTCATCTAAAAACCCTAGCCGCCGATGTGGTCGCTGCTTCTCCTCGTCGATCCATAGCCGCCACCGCGAGACCCGTTGGCTTCTACCTCGCTTCCAATCGATCAGCCATTGCGGCTTCTTCCTCCATCATCCCTCGCCATTTCAGCTCCGAATCAGGTGATAAAATCATTCCTATATAGTTTTCTCGTTTTCAGATCTCGGCTTTGGACTCTGTTAGTGGTGGATTTTAGATGCAATTCTAGTCTTATCATATCAATCGCTTCACTGTTCTCTTATCGCATTCCCATGCCACGGATTCAGAGATGTATATGAGAGTTTGGTTTAATGCTTACGTCGTTGTTAATCTACAACTTTGTCTACTATGACGTCTTTGTGGATTTTGTTTTTTTCATCTTTGCTACCGAAGCTGTGCAAGAGTGTGGTGAATGACTGTAATTACCTTTGTACTTTGCAGTGGAGACCATCGCGAAGAAGAAGGTGGAGGATGTAATGCCTATTGCAACTGGACATGAGAAGGAAGAGCTTGAAGCTGAACTTGAGGTGATTGCTCGTGTTTTAACATATACATATGGGTGATACTAGTGTGCTTTACCGCAACTTCACCTGTCATGTGATCATATTTGTTACCCCTTGAAGAAGTTCTGGCATTACGATGGGAGTATATATTTCTTTCTGATGGTACTCTTCGGGTTGAGGAAATTCAATTTTAACCTTGTCATTGTTTTCTTGGGGCAGGGAAGGAGGCTGCTTGACATTGACTTCCCCGAAGGTCCTTTTGGAACAAAGGTAAGTTAAGTTTTTATTACAGGAGATAGGTCATCAGTGTATCTAGGTGTAATTGGATAATGCACTGATTTGGATTTGAATTGTATATGGGGTTTGAGTTCAACAAGTCTCCAAGCTGTGTTTGTTATTTTTACAATGGTCCACTTCCTAACGATGCTTATGATGACGAAAATTTGCATATGTCACATACACATACAACATGTGCAAGTGTCTGTACATCATGAAAATTCATTTCCTAGCATTCCTAAGCATCTTTTTGTAATTTACTAAAATCATAGAGTAGTTATATGAGTGCTGAAATTTGCATTGCTGTATAATATAATTGAAGCATTTCAACTTTTTCCATTCTCATGTCAATTTATCTCTTGAGTGAGTAGCATTCTTTCTCGTTTGGCTACCATTTGATTTCATTTTTGTCATCTTATTGATACAACCTTAGGAAGCTCCTGCTATTGTAAAGTCCTACTATGACAAGCGAATTGTGGGATGCCCTGGTGGTGAAGGCGGTAAGTTCACCTCGTCTTGTCTCCTTAATGGCATTTACTCCCAAGATTTTGTCATTAATTGTTGTCTTCATTGAATATTTCATCATGTAATTAACAAACCATTGTACACATTATCCCCCAACGACTTGTCTGATCTATATTCCTCCTGAAAACTGCAGAGGATGAACACGACGTTGTTTGGTTCTGGCTGGAGAAAGGAAAGTCTTTTGAATGCCCGGTTTGCACGCAGTACTTTGAGGTAAGATTAACTCGTATCAGCTTGCTCTAAATGGTAGATACATAGACGAATCTGTAAAAGGATTAGAGCAAAAACTCGTTGAGATTTTCCATTTTGTGAAAAATTGAATTGGTTAAATGTATGTTTGCAGCTGGAAGTGGTTGGTCCTGGTGGGCCTCCCGATGGTCACGGAGATGAACACGATGAGCACCACCACTGATTCCTGCTTCTCACTTTGTCGCGAGTTTTACATTTTGTTTCATAAATTTTACAAATTTTTTTGGGAATAAAAAAAATTCCGCCGCTGGTGAAACACAGTTGAAAATGTTTTTGATCCTTTTAGAAACAACACTCTGGAATCGGAGTTTCTAAAAACCAAACTCTTCTTAGCGTTGTTTTTTCTTCTTGCAACGACTCGTGTTAATGTTTGAGAGAATGTGTCATTTTGCCATTCTCACTCTTCATCGATCAAGTGAGTTCAACTCCATAAACACAAGTCCAATAATATCCAAATTATCTAAGACCAAAAAGTTGACACAGTCAAGACATGTAGTTCGGGTTCTCCTGTTCGAACCGTGACCAGTGCAGAAATTATAGAATCGTAAGACACGTGCGTGGGGTTTCTCACGTACGAGAAAGACCGAGTGACCAATTCCAAATTAGAATCTCTAATTTTTTCCACAAAAAGGCGGCCACTAAAGAAAAGAGCATCGGAATCGTTTTGGAGGGTTTCGCTAATCCTTGAAGGTGTGACCTGAGATCACGACACCATCAATCTCTTTTGAGTCAATTATCACTCATCACCATGTGGAGAAGAATCGTCACCTCTCATCTCAAAACCCTAGCCGCCGATGTCGTCGCTGCTTCGCCTCGTCGATCGATAGCCACAACCGCGAGGCCCGTTGGCTTCTCCCTCGCTGCCAATCGATCAGCCATTTCCACTTTTTCTTCCGTCATCCCTCGCCATTTCAGCTCCGAATCAGGTGATTAAGTCGTTGGTACACTTCTTAGTTTTTGTTGGTTTCCAGATCTCGGATTGGGACTCGATTTAACCGGTGGATTTAGATTCAGTTCTTGCTCTATATAAAATCTGTATTGGTCTCTGAGATTATTAATGCGTTGACACTTGTCTACCTAATTTGTTGTATTGGACTCTGTCTACCTACTTTGCTATTGGAGAGTGAATGACTGTTATTACGCGTGTAATTTGCAGTTGACGTTGCGAAGAAGAAGGTGGAGGATGTAATGCCTATTGCAACTGGACATGAGAAGGAAGAGCTTGAAGCTGAACTTGAGGTGATTGCTAATCTTTTCGTCCGTATGCATTTTAATATGGTATAAATGTGTTTTACTGCAGCTCCACTTGTGACCATGACTGTCACCAGTGAAAATTTTCCGGCATAACAATCTTTGTGCTTGTGTGATACAATCCAGTTTAGGAAATATTAAATTTTGACTTCTTATTGTTTTGTTGGATTCAGGGAAGGAGGCTGCTTGACATTGATTTCCCTGAAGGTCCTTTTGGAACAAAGGTTAGTTTAATGTCTATTATTAAAATTATGTTGTATGCAACTCTCACTTTGAGTACCTTAACCTTTTTTTCATTGCAAAGTTCACTCCCGGTCAATGTTTCTAGGCATGATATGGAGTTTACGCTCATCAATTTAACTCGAATATTAACTGAAACAAACCAATAACACTTCGCTTAAGTCTAGTATGATGAATGGCTATAGAAGTCCAGTTTAGCTTTTTCTGTGACCTCGAGTAACCAGATCAAATATCTCGAGACTTATCTCTCGTCCAAATTGAGTCGAGTCCCGCTGGTTTACTACCTATATAGGTCAACTTTCACCCATTTTTTTGGTCCGTGTTATTCCTTTACCAAAGGACTGCTTTAGCATGCAGCAATCACTTTCTTTATGTTCATGTTATCAGGAATTTTTGTGGATAATGTAATTAGACTTAGTTCCCTGAGTGAGGCACAAGCCGTCTTTCATTCAACAAATCTTTAAGCTCTCTTTGTTAGCTTACCATGCTCCACTTCCCATGATGTTTATGTTCACGAAGATGACGAAAATTTGCAGAAGTCACATACAACATGTGCAGAAATTTAGTTCTTAAGAATCCTTTCTCGGAATAACTGAAAACGCAGGGTTCTACTTATATGACTAGAGAATTTCGCATGCTGTATAACACAATTGAGACATTTAATCTTTTCATTTTCTCTTCTTGAGTGAGCAGTATTCATTCTTGTTTGGCTACCATTTGATAACAATTTTTTTCACCTTGTTGATAGTATACTTACTAAATTGTATTACCTCAGGAAGCTCCTGCTATTGTGAAGTCCTACTATGACAAGCGAATTGTGGGATGCCCTGGTGGTGAAGGCGGTAAGTTCATCCATTCCTCACTCTTTGGTGTCATGAAATGGATGATATTTTACGTTTAGTTATGATCTCGTTGCAAGTTTGATGGTCTAAGGTTCTTTCCATCGTTGTCAAACCTTTTTGACACATCTATTAACCATTGATTTGGTCTGATCAACTGCAGAGGATGAACACGACGTTGTGTGGTTCTGGCTAGAGAAAGGAAAGTCTTTTGAATGCCCGGTTTGCACTCAGTACTTTGAGGTAAGTTTAACGTATATCAGCTTTTTCTCTAAATGGTTAATAAATAGTCATAGCTCAGACGAAACCGTAAATAGAGCAAGAACTCGTTGAAATCTTTCCATTCTGTGAATTATTGAATTGGTTAAATGAATGTTTGCAGCTGGAAGTGGTTGGTCCTGGTGGGCCCCCCGATGGTCACGGTGATGAACACGATGAGCACCACCACTGATTCGGGCCTCTCCCTTGCCGCGAGTTTTGCATTTTATTTTCACTTAATTTTTTTTTAGTATTTTTGATTGGAATAAAAAAAATATGCCGCTGGTGAAAACACAGTTGAAAATGCTTTTGATCCTTTTAGAACAACACTCGGTATCGGAAGTTGTCAAAATGCCAAAACTCTTACGACCGTTGTTTTACTTTTGTAACAATTCTTGAATCAGAATCATTCTTGCCTTTTGCATATTATATACGCTTACCCTTTAATTTTATGGTTCGATGTCTTTTCATATTGGACGTTTTGATCGTGTCCTTGATTCCTTGTGAACGGCCATATAATTCAATATATTATCGGAAACTCGATTTTCTTCCAACCTTGTCCATTAATTGGTTTAACAACTGGTTTAACTCTAATTACACATACAATGCACTTACGTTTTACTTTCCATCTACTTTACATAAAAGTAAATAAACACGGCGGCCAACAGCGGTGGAGGTTAACATCGAGGCCGCTTTTATTGCTTTGCGACGCAGCTATCTTTCGATTCTTTCTTAACGTTTTCTTCTTAAATTATCTTCTCAAAGGTTAAAAAAAAAACTCAAAATTGATTTACAGAAAATGAAAGTATACAGATTGTTAATATTTGAAATTGCATCAGTTCTTTATTTGTTTCATGTACCTTTTTGGTTTCATATTATATGTTCACAATGAAAAGACCAAGCAGAAACCTAAACACTAGTACATATGTTCTTTAAATAATATACCACCCTGTGAAAGCAAAGCAAAACCTAAATAGATATCAAATAGAATGAAAATAAAAAGACAAACAAAGGAAAATGATTTCGGAAAATGCCCAAGGAATATATTCCGAAAATATATAAAAAAGAGTTAATATTAAAAAGCGAAAAGGAAACAAACTATCAAGAAAAAAGAACGTCGGAGTTCAATATTCTGTTTCTACTGAAGACAAATCACCAAATAAACACTTATTCTATATTAATGATCGACACAGCTTGCCTCACTACGAACCCTCATGTACAGCTTCAGCGTTCAGACATGCATGCATGTATAGTATATACATCCATACGTTTTTTGGCATACATACATATCATACATATAAGTGTACTGTTGTTTCAATAAATAAATATAAATATATATATATATATATTTATATAAGTGTACCGTATATAAACTAGTGTTTCTTGTGTGAATTACTGGGTGGAAAAATCATATTATGCTTTTAGGAAAATGTGACGATTTTACTCCATTTCCATGTAGGTGCTTTTAGCAAATTAAATACTAAATTAAGCACGTATATGTATATCTGTTTGCTGACTAATATACACGTGTTTAATATTCCTTTCATATTTTATATTCATTGTTATTTGTTGTGCTTAGGTACTGGATATTTAAATTTAAGAGTACATGATAGATTATGTTTTTAAACATAAGTGAAAATAAATAAAACAAAAAGATTATTGTTGATAATATCGACGTAGTTTTAATTTAATGAATATTATATTGTTTTTAATAGTACCAACAATACATCATAGTTTTGTGTTAAATTTGTAATACAAGACATAAGACTACCCGTCTATTGGAGACGTTTACTTTATTGTTCAAAGTACGAGTTAATGCTAGTCTTGTTTTTAACATCTCTAGTGCTGAAAAGTTATGCATTGTTCTATTCTGCCAATACGATCGTAACGATATTAGATGCCACTTGTCCCCAATTAAAGGATTACAAAACTTATAAATTACCTGCAAAAAGAGAAATGCAATATGATTAATTATGTTAAATACTTTATCCCCTACGATTTAACATATTCAATGTCTTATCCATACAGCAAAGGGACATTTCATCCTTCTTCACTACGAGTGCTTTCACTTGCCTATTACCTAATTTTGTTACGTAATTTATACTTATATAGAGAAAATACTTTTTTAGTTTTTACTGAGCAAAATAAATTAACTTTATCTAGGGTGTACAAAAATTTATGAAAGTGATTATGATATGTAATAACCTACGAATGTACACATATATAATACAAGCACACACACACACACACAAGTAAAAACCAGAGTAAGGCATCTCGCTTCTTGTTTTTTTTTTTTTTAATAAAAATGAAGAAGTCTCGCTTCTTGTTTCATGCAAAAAAAAAAAGAAAAGTGATACCCATCTTTGCGAGGGTTGTATATACATCAATTCAATTTATATATTAGAAAGAGAAAAAAAAACATGTTGACATTTTTGTTGATCTCGAAATGGCTCCCTTAAATTAATTATGGACAGCATATACACTATCAAGTGATCGCATATAACCTTTATCAAATATAAAGAATGGCATGAACGCCTGAACGGCATGAATCGCATTAAATATTTACCGTCCATGCCGTTTTTTCGATAAAAAATATACAGAACGGCATGAATGGTCCTTTATGTCGATGTGCTCCATAATGATAATAAGATAATTGATCTTTTTAAACAAAAATGGAATATTTATATTGGTACGGAATAAATTCTATAATAAGTAGGGATACAAAGTTTTATCTGCAAACCTACTGTTACAAATGTAAACAAATAAGTAGAATTTTAGAGTACATATTTGATAATCGATGGTATTTATATTATACATAATGCATTAACTTTCAATGGGTCTTAAAAAAATCCTTTTATGTAGTGCTGGAAGCATCCATTGTCTTGTTTTATGTCAATTGATAAGAACATTTTAATGTAAATATGTTTACAATCTACTTTTTATAATTTGGGTTGACTATTCACCACCAAATGAAGTTGTTTTCTTAATGAAGATGGTGGGTCACTAGAAGAGTTGACTAATCAAAAGCTAAATACAAGTTAAAAAAAAAAAGGATCACAAAAAATATATAATTTACTAGTAAAAGTTGTTGACCTTTGTTTAAAGTTATGTAGCATGATGCCGTCATTACTAAGAAATAGGTCAATTATAGTCAACTTTGTTTTCTTGTTAACGAAGATTTGAAGTTCTCAGCTAATGTATAACGCTAGAACATTATTTGCATACTGCATACTACGTTTCTCACATAAATTATACTTGTGTAACTAGTTTTTCAAATAAACTACTTGCATGCACCTTAATAGAATTCTCACAATTAAATCATACAACAATTTAAAAATAATATATGATAATCGGTCATAAATTACTCAATCTCTATGACCAGTTAGCTTTAAAAATTCATAATTAATTAAGTGGTAATAGTGGATATTTTCCTCGCGAAAGATAAATAGTAATCATGCCATGAAATCTATAGAGATCTTTGTGGTAGAGATAGAAAAGCAGACAAAAGGTAATAATTACGCGTATGCTACGTGACGTATTCAATATCCATCTAACCATGTCCATTGTTCAGTGTTCATTTTATTCTTTTCGTCTACAATTTAACATGATCTCTCTTTTTTTTTTTTTTGCTATATACTTTCAATGTAACGTTTGTTAAAGGGCACTTTCATTCAATTTAACGTTTGGTGCAAATTGAATATGATCCGTTACATTGCTTCAAATATATAGTTTTGCCTTTTGGGTACATGGAAATCGGAAACTAAAAAGTTTAAGTGAAGAGATTTTGAATTATAAAAGTTGCATCGCTCAGACGGTCAGACCCATTCCGATTTTTTTCATCATGTAGGTCACTTCCACTAAAGTTGTTTTCCTTTTTCTTCTTTTTAATTAATACAATGTATAAGAATTCTTATTAACATCACCCAAAATAGAATTACACGTGTGTAAAAATGTAATTATTAATCATTTTCCAACCCATAAAAACTTCCACTGATCAGAACACTAAACACTCTTTTAAAGTCGAGAAATATGAGGTTCTAAGTAATTCAAGTGGACCGAAAAAAAAAACATAGAAATCTGAATGTCTAAAAAAGATGACTGCATAAATGCACTAAAGAAGCGGATAGAACAAAGTCTCTTAATAAAAATAGTGTAATGGTTTGTATTATTGTTAATTGTTCATGTGATAGTATTCATATTCAAACTCGCATACATGATGTGTGTTACTGAAAAAAAAAAACTTGTTAACAACAAACAGAACATAAATGAATAGATCAAATGTTTTTACGATGATCACTATTTAGTATTCACATGTATATACGTTATTTAGGTTTCTTTTTGGCTAACTAGCAACCAACATGTATCAGATGTAATATAATGAAATATTTCAATGTACTCATTGGCTATAACTATATCATTAATGAAGGACATAACAAATAAATTAAATGAAAACATTTTATCATACAAACTTTTCGCGATTTGAAGTTGGATAACGACACAATGATTGTACTAATACTAGATGATCCGGCCAAATATTTATGTAAACTTTTATGCTATCAAATGCTTTGAGACATAATAATATCGTCAGTAGTAACGTACAATTTTTTTTATCTATATAGTAATAAAAAAAATGACTGCGGGTGAAATAAGTGGCTATGATAACGCAACAGTGTCATACAGAAGAGTAATGAAAGAAGCGTTGAAGGAGATGGGAAAAGATCAAAGGCTTTTTTGGTTTTTATTGCTTCCTTCCCCCACATGAAATCCAGGTTGGTCACTGATGTTTCCTACGCATCATCATTACACTCAGTGCTTTCAGATTTCACAAATCCAAGAACCCTAAAAAAACCTTAAATGTAATCTCTTTGCCCACTGTATAATGCCCTCATCAAAAATCCTAAAATTATAATCCTTTTTCTCGGAGAAAGTTTCAGACTTTTAAGCTTTCTGGTTAATGGGTATCCATCAATCTTCTCACTTTTCTTTTTTTTCATTAAACAAATGATTGAACAAGGAGATTTTGTTTTCTTTTCCTTCTTTCTTTTTCAATTTAGGATTATGCCCTCATGTTTCTAGTAATATACTTGTGTTGTATATACATATATATATATATATAGAATTAATATTCTTTTACGCGGAAGAAGTTTATTTTCTTCCACTGCCACAAGGCATTGATTCTCTCTTTCTCTCTCTCTCTCTCTCCTCTGTGTAGTTTTGCCGCTAGCTCTGCTCTGGTTTTGATTTTGATTCCTTCTGTTCCCAAAAAGATTTATTTCTTTTGTTTTAAATACATAAAGAAAGAAAAAAGAAATTGATCTCCTTTTTCCATTTCCATGGATGCTTTCTCTGGCCTTCTCTTAGTAGTAGTTTTTGTGTAGCTGTTGTACACATTTAACATCCCATAGTAATAGATTCAGATTCACATCTCTTTTCTTTTTATTCCCTCTTTCCTCCTCTCAACATCACCTCAAAAAAATTTCTCTATAAATACACATTTCCCCTCCCTTACCTTCTCTTATATTTTTCCATCATTGTGTGTTGTTTGTGACATCTGTTAACTCTACCAAAAATACAACAAAGTCTCCAAAATTGTAATTGTAGTTGAACAACAATGAGCTATTCTCATCAAAGCATGGGTTCTGGTTTGTTTCTACTTCTTGTTTGCTCTTATCTTATGTTATCTTTATTGTGTTTGGTGTTGAGTTATGAAGTGTGATACTTTGCGCTTGTAGTAACTCTGCTTGCATACGTTTCTGATAATATCTTTGTAGGTAGTAGAAGTGCAAGGGGATATGAGTTTGGGAGGACTTATGTTGTGAGGCCTAAAGGAAAGCACCAAGCTACTATTGTTTGGTTGCACGGTCTTGGAGACAATGGCTCAAGGTAATGATATAATACTCTCTCATTTTGCCCTGTTCTTATGATCAATGCCCATTTCTTGAGACAAATTATAAACAAAGAGTAATCTCATCATTCTTGTGAAAGTTATGCCCAAATAAGGTAAAAGATATCAAACAAAATGTTGATGAGACAAAAGTTCACATTTTCCCCTGTTTTGTTGAACAGTTTAAGAATAAATGTGTCCTCAAAAGCTTTGATTTTTAGTTAAATAAAGGAGCTTTCGAAAGTCGAGTTTTGGGATGTCCCCTGATAAACAAGTTCTCACTTTGTTTCTGTTCTCTCTGCAGCTCCTCTCAGCTCTTGGAGAGCCTGCCTCTTCCAAACGTAAACAACACACTTGGAAGTAATTTTCTATTTTACTGAACTCTCGTTAATTGGTTTCTGAAAAAGTTATATGCTATGTACAGATAAAATGGATTTGCCCAACTGCTCCTTCACGTCCTGTTTCACTTCTGGGGGGATTTCCCTGCACTGCCTGTAAGATCATTCGGCTTATAGGCTTCTCTATACTTCACGAAAATATTCTTTGCAAAGCAATTGCTAAACGATAACCGACCTACTTGCTTCTCAGGGTTCGACGTGGGAGAAATTTCTGAGGATCTTCATGATGATATCGAAGGCCTAGATGCTTCAGCTGCACATATTGCTAACCTCTTATCAACCGAACCAACAGATGGTAAACCAACCAAGAGTGATATATATCTTAATACCTCTCTCACCAGCCTCAAGACAGTCCATCACAGCCTCTAACTTAACTTGAAAATGTTATATGTTGTTTGTTTCAGTCAAAGTTGGGATCGGAGGTTTCAGTATGGGTGCAGCAATAGCTCTCTACTCCACGACGTGCTTCGCTCTTGGACGTTATGGAACCGGACATCCGTATACTATAAACCTACGAGCTACTGTAGGACTTAGTGGTTGGCTTCCTGGTTGGAGGTATATTTATTCAGCCCCTTAATGTCACTAGTTAATACAGAAGACTAGAGATTGAAAATGTATAATGCCAATGCAGGAGCTTAAGGAGCAAAATAGAAAGTTCGAATGAAGCTGCAAGGCGTGCTGCATCAATACCAGTTATACTTGCACATGGAACTTGTATGTGTTTACATCAATCTGTATAAAAAGTTCCATTCACTGTTTCAAGATAAAAACAACCTGATAGAATCTGATTTCCCTCTTGATATGTTCTTTGGTTTCAGCGGATGATGTAGTTCCTTACAGATTTGGAGAAAAATCTGCGCATTCACTTGCCATGGCTGGCTTCCGACAAGTTGTGTTCAAACCATATGAAGGGTAAATGCGTTACCACATATACCAAAGTTATCGGTCTAACTTGTTTTACTGCTTTTTTCTGAGATTGTGTGGTTTATTGTCGTTGCGTAGGCTTGGTCATTACACGGTTCCTAAAGAAATGGATGAGGTCGTTCACTGGCTCGCCTCAAGGCTTGGTCTCGAGGGCACGCGTTAAACTCCAAAAGCATCGAATCATCTATAGCTATTTATACATGGTGTAGAATATATTTATATATAATGGGTGGGATTTCTTGGGGTATACGGTATTTTCATGTTTCCGACTGTTTTGTGATTTATTTTTGCTTTTCTGCTCTTCGATTCTTGGTTATGAATAATGAAATAAAGGCTCTTTAATATATCAAATTATCAACTTTTGTTCATATCAAGATCAAAAGATTTTGAGTTTCTTGTAACATTATTGCCGTACATCAAAAGGCATTCTTATGAAAGGAAACAAAAACATAATAATAACTTCATCAGCATAACTTCAGGCTCAAATCAAAATCTCTAGAAGTTTATTGAGACTTTTGGTTTCCAGAAACGTCTTTAAGCTTCTCCTCCAGTTCACCTTCCTGGAATTGTACAAAAGGACTTGAGATCAAAAGCCAACACAATGGAATACAATAAGATAAAAAGGGTATGCTCTTGGTGAAACTAACCTTGTGCATGTTAAGAATGATGTCTGAGCCGCCAACAAACTCTCCCTTAATGAAGATCTGTGGAAACGTTGGCCAATGGCTGCACAGAATAATGTTTCATGAATCAGATTCAAGACTAAGCCAAAGAAGCCTGCCTAGATCCTATAATTTCCTATGTTGCTGGATACATAAAGCTTCAAGGAACGTAGAACATAACATGAAGGTAATCATCAAACTTAAGAACAAATATGGTAGAAAACATTGAGAATGACACTATAAAGCTCTCTCTCTATGAAGCATAATCTCACCTGAAAGATTTCACAGCGTTTTTCAACTCTGGATCTTCAAGAATGTTTCTCGCACCGATAGGAACATCTGAACACCAGAACTCACAACACATTAGATTCAGAGCTTAAAAAGGAAAAAAAGGGATGGCTTCAAATTCCATCTACAACTACAAGTACACATCAAAACTTACTATACTGTTGCAGAACTCTTACGGCTAGTGAGCTAAACCCACACTGAGGAGCTTCAGGGACTCCTTTCATGTAGATCATAACTGGATGTTCCTTCACATCCTATAAAAACCCAAAGCTAAAAACCATCAGCAAACAACTCTAACCAGATGGCAGAATTCAAGTGAACACAAAACAACACTCAAGAAGCTCCAACAGCTTACATTCTCAACGATATCCTTGAGCGAGTCGGTAGAACCAGAAGGGACTTTCTGTGTAGGCTTGAAATCATCATGCGTGTCTGAATCACTGGGCACTGTAGTGGAGTATCTCATCATCCCATTTTGGTAGACAGATGCAGATGCCTGCAAACATAAACCGTTTTGATCCTCCTAGTAAATTCAACTGTCATGTGGAATCAATGGAAAACCAAATCGAATTGCACCGGTTCCAAAATACAAAACAGGTAACATAAGCACACTAAAGTACTTAATCTACTCTGATCAGAACCCCAAAAAGAAACAATTTTTAAGATTGGGAAAGAGAAAACTGATCATCAGATATATCATCGAAGAAAAACTAACCAATCTGGTAGAACGAACAGCCTGGAGGCTAGTGATTCCTTTAAGAAATCTGCTCGACAAAGCAGCCGCCATTTCTCTAAATCAAACAGAGATTTTTCCAATTCACAACACAAAAGTTGCGCGCTTTTGATGATCTACCTGTCGAGAAAAATATCAAGAACGGGGGAAAGGGAAAAAGTCAAGAGAGGATGCACTGATTTCGTCTCCGAAAGCTAATGACTTTTCACCTCAGAGAAGGAAAATGGAAGAAGAAGCGTGAGGAGTGGGATGAAGGAAGAAAACTCGACTGATCTTAATCTTACCTGCTGACAAATGGGAAATCGTAGCTAACGACGACGAGAACAACGGAGCAGAGAAAGATTAAAACTTCTTAGGGCTTTTGGGCTCTCGAAAATTTGGCTTACACCGTCTCTGAAAAGATCTTTACAATGTCGGGACCGCTTCTCTCTCCTTCGAGTGACCGAACCGGAACGACGACGTGTCATTGGTCATAACCCTAAGGTGTCATACGGTGTCGTTTACTGTGGTCGACGGGTTTCCGTCCTATAATGAATTCGTTTTTGGTTCGGTTTTCTCCGGTTTTAGATAGAGTTCATTATCGAATTTACGGCAAATGGATTTTGTTTGGCTCTGTAGTTTAAATACCAAAAAACAAATTTAAAAACATGAATACGGGAAAATATTGTACCAAGAAGGTTAAAATCCTTGATGAAGATAATATCGAAGTAGAAATAAGAATAGAAAAATGGGAAACAAAAATAAGGTTTTGTTTCATAATTAGCCGTGTTGTTATTTATGTATATCTTTTACCAAAGGAATAAGAAATGAGCAACTCATTCAGAACAAAACTATATAGGATTGTTCAATTTTCTAAGATTATTGAAAGTTGTTCGTTTAATCACATAATATTCTATTCTTATATGAAAGAAACCGTGTTTCATATCTTCTTCTGTTCTTATATTCTAGTTTGATATTGTCTTCGTCAAGGATCTTAACCTTCATAATACAATAGTTTTCAACCGACGACATTTTTGGATAAAGCCGTAAAGAGATAATATAAATAAGATACGAGCAACTCGTACAGATCAAAACAATATTAGGATTGTTGAATTTCCTAAGATCAATAGAACTGATATTCGGTTTAAGCATCTACATTGATCACAGTACCCATGCATGCTTGAGATCCACTGTATGAAAGGGAACCGTGGTATGGAATTCATAACTGTTTATTAAATCAAAAATACAAATCGGACGGACACAAAAGTTGTAACGGGATCAAATCTAAACTTATTGGCTGGATATTAGAAGTCTCCAGGATCACCGTCACAAGAAAGATACACAACAGAATCACAAACACAAACACAAGGACACAACAGAAATTACAAACAAAGACACGGGAAATTCAAAAGACCAAACAAGACATTATAGAAACAAAAGAAAGACACAATTCATATATAGTTCTCTTGTTATTCTCACTTCCTCTGATAAGTCTGATGAGTCGGATCAGTGGTCCGAGTAGTACCAGTAGTGGTCGTAGTTGTGCCTGGATAATGTTCCCTGTCTTCTTCCTCTGTAGCCATTCCAAAAGTGTGCTTCACCGCATCAGCTGCACCCATAGCCATCTGCTTCACATGCTCACCGGTCTGGCTCAAGAACCCACCAGTCTTGTCTCTACCGGCTTCAGCCGTCTCCTTTGTGTACTGAGCAGCGTCTTGAGCCGTCTCTTTTGTGTACTGAGCAGCGTCTTGAGCCTTATGCTTTATGGCTTCTCCGGTCTCGGACATGTAGCTCCCGGTCTTGTCCTTCGTCTCACGGGCTTTGTCTTGGGCCGTCTGGGCAGCTTGAGATGTCTTGTCTTTTGCTGACTGGGTCGTATCATGAGCCTTTTGCTGGGTCGTTTGCGCAGCTTGAGATGCTTTGTCTTTCGCTGACTGGGCCGTCTCATGAGCCTTTTGCTGGGTCGTCTGCGCAGCTTGAGATGTTTTGTCTTTTGCTGACTGGGCCGTCTCATGAGCCTTTTGTTGGGCAGTTTGGGCCGTTTGGGAAGTCTTGTCCTTGCCTTCCTCAGCCTTGTCCCTCATCGCTCCCATAGCTTGTCCTGTCTTCTCCTGTTATTACCCAACCAAATCATCTTTAATTAGAACTAGTAAATAGAATGAGATACATCTATAATATATAGATATGTAGACAAGATATTCTTATTACCTGAGTCTTGCCTCTGGTTTCTCCAGCTTTGTAGCTCTGTTGGTTAGACGCCATTTTTCTTTTCTTCAAATGTGCGAAGTATGAAACGACAATTAAAAGCTTTTTTTGAAAGTGTTTGTTGCTGTGTAGAAACTGTGTATCGTCTCTCCAAACCATCAGGACATTTGTAGTGTGTCTTGGTCGGTTGGAGAACAAGACACGTGTTAGCATAGAGGACACGTGTATAGCTGCGTGGTGTGCTGAGATTAAAGCTAATTAAATTAGTAGTATGGGTGTTGTACTTTGCGAGTGTTAGTATGCGGTTTCTCGATCTTGTACGTGGTATCCTGTGTGGTTTTGACACGTCATGGTTAATTGAAAGATGCTTGTTACGTGGCGACACCATAAGTGTCGTCACCGCATGTTATAATATCAAATGGCTATATTCATTTTTGTTCATTGTATCGGAAGTTACATGCATGTTCCGTGACCGTGTCAAACAATCAAATATCACTTAGATATAGACATATAGTACATTTAAAATAATCTTTACCAGTGCGCTGAAATCAAAATTTATAATATAGAAGTATTCACCCGAAACGACCGAAACGAGCAACTTCGAGGTTTAGTCCTTGAACTACGTACTCACCTCCACATATAATTACCCTTGTTATATGTGTGACAATTAGGCATTAACCAATGAAAATACTTGCCACGTTGAATCAAATGATGATTGATGATACGATGCTTTTTAAATATATAAATATTATCACCTACGTTTTTTTTTTTTTTGAACATTATATCACTTACGTTTTTACACGTTGGATTATCACAAACGCGAGAACAACATATATAGACGCGCACGAAGAATTAGCAAACGTGGTAAAATTTGAATGGCGCCAATACATATGATACGATAATGGCAAAAGAAAGAGAAGAAGAGATGAGTCCTCCAACAATGTATCAAACACTAACGAACCAGCATGCGCGCATACAGTCAGAATCACAGTTGCAGCTTAGAACTGTAACGATTCCACCGATTATATATTTCTCAACCCAAACGTTCTCCAATAGGTCAGTAAGTTTATATATTTTGCTATTTTATATTGTTATTCGTACATGCATTATTTGTCGGACTTTTTGTTTACCAAAAAAAAAAAAACATCCACCAATTGATCTACACGATATCTTTTAATTAACTTTCACTTGGATTAGTACTAATTAAATAATACTCATGTAGAATGTGTTGAATTGAGGCGTTAACATGAGAATAAATGAAGAAAGAATATGGCACACGGGGTATAGCCGTACAGCGAAGAACGCTCTTTGTAGACGAAGAGCCCATTTCCAGAGCCGGGAGGGCCGAGCTACCATTCAACGACCGTGAGCCATACCAGTTACATGTTTTAAGGGAATTCATTTATGTTAGCCGTCGTATCCATATTTTGTAAATTTTTAATATGTCGTATGTATATTTTTTGTTGTTCTCAAAATTGTATCGAATGAAACTTCTTTAAGGTGTCTTAATATATTTTGATGCGTTTGACACCATAGACGAAAGGTTTTATTATGGATTATTCTTATAATCTTTTTGAAAAAGCAATTATTAAACTCGTAAATTAGAAAAATTAAAGTAAAAATGAAAGAGGGTGAGAGGTGATGCATGGATGGGAGTCCCAAAGAGAATCGAATCAGCTCAGTTCCTTTTTTTCTTTGGTTTGTTGCCCACTTTACCCTTCTCCAAGAGAATGGACTCCAGATATTAGCAGTTTCCCCTCTTTTTATCTGGTTAATTCTAATAGAAAAATTATTTATATTTGAAAGTTTGTCAAATTTTCCTTTGTTTTAGTTAATTTTTATAATATGGGAATAAACAGCGAGAGAAATAAAGGAAAACTAAAGTGAGAAATAAAGGAAAAGATGGTCAAAACGAAAACATCGAAGAATTATTCCGTCACCATCACCCAAATTTATCTTTATTGAAACTCTCTATTTTGCCTCATCCCTTTTGATTTTCCCTTTATCTTTTCTTTTCCCCTCTTTTTATGTTTTTTTGACCCATAATTATATTAGATTTTTTTACTATTATATTTGTATGGTTTTCTCATTTCTATCCCATCCACGCATTTGTACACATTATGTTGTTTATACCATTTTGAACTTCATGTATGAAATTGCTCTTTCAAAATCTTAAGAGTGAAAAACTGTTTTGTCAGCAAATATTTTAAATATATTATGCTATATATCTAAAATTTATTTTGAAAGATCATATTTTAATTCACAATTTTATCTTAATACCATCATTTTCTCCTTTGTTATTAGTTTATTACAGTACTACATCGACATCTTCACAAATATATGACATTTTAATATTTTTCTTATCTATTTTTTTTAAAATGACCCAAAGTTAATTTACAAATTTGATCAATGAGAAAAAAGAGTGGTGGAATAAAAAAACGAGAGTATACAATACATTTGTGGCGAAGACTTGCTTTGTTATTTTTGTTTATGCTATCGACTGCAAAATGCTGCGAAATATCGTTTCAATATTATATTTTAAAATAAGATTGCGAACACATGTATCACTAGTAACATATAGAATAACATAAATTAACAGTTTCAATTATATTCCTTTAGGAAATAATACATATTCGTAGTAGAAGCACAATTTTAATATGGAAAATCTTAACATCGCACTTAATAACTTATCAAAACCCATCATATTGATCATTCTGTTTTTGGAAGCTTATAGATATTGTTACGTTGCCGCTAAGCAAAGGAGAACTTGTCTTATAAAATTTTATAAAAAGAAAAGAAGCACAAAAAATAGTGAATATTCAAAATTCAAAAGTAATATAGATTTTTATTCGTGTCTCGGATGTCGATTCAGTTGCCTCCTTAAAGTATAAATGAAAGAGACTTACCATAATATAATTGAGAGATTAGCCACCTTTTTCTATATCAACCAAAAGCTTATACCACGTACAAGATACCGAATCGATTCTCTATTCAATAGCATCTCTTTATAGTTACATGTACACCTTTATCTAATTTCATTTAGCATTTTTCTTTTACTATTTCTTCTAACCGAGACCCTAGAATTTGATATCTTTTACAATTCACTCACACGGTCTATATGATTCTATATCAAGATATATCTGTATGCATAGGTGTGAATTTAAAGTATACGGCTTATAATGATATATCCTAGATTTATATAGTATGTAAGTTAACGTATCACAGACGTACAGTACTTCGTAATAGAATTTAACATTACAAAAATATATAAAACGAATTTACAATGACATAGGTCATTCGATCTAATAATTTCAAATTAGTTGTAAAGTCAAACTATAGACGTAGCGCGACATTCAATCTTATAAAACTTAAAGCTCGTATACGACACAGATATGGTCTTCGGCAACTATTTAACTGCTTCCTTCGCTATCTACCATCGTTAATATTCTCCAAGTATGTTAATATGTTTCATGTTGGAGAAAGGTTCAATCTTGTTACTGTAGTACCATGTCAAAAAATGCAAAAATAATGAATGTGTTTTTAGATTTTACATTTTCTTCTTTCTTCTTGCACATTCTATAACTTATTAATTTAGATTATATAATGATATCTAGAATTTTTAATTGTAACTCTTCGTACTTTTGCCAACATATTAAAGTGTATTTCATAATAATACAAATTTGTGATAGGTTAGCAACATATTGTGTAGCTAGCTAATAGCTACTTAAATCTAATACTATAATTCATAGGTAACTAATTAAATGATGAGCTTCCTTGGTGTTGAAGCATATAATCATACATTTATAACATATATAGTTATGACATGTATTAGAGATAGAGGGTCCAAAAAGGTACGAGTCAAAGAACTTTTGTGTAGAGGAAGAGGTTAACAAGATCTCTTCTTTTAGTTGGGTGTGGGCTCCTTAAGTTGTTTGTTGGCTTCTTGTCACTCTTAATTTACTTAAAATTACATTATGCTTTGACCAAAGATTCTTACCAAAGTACTTTGATTTTATGATTGATTTATATCATATTAAAACAAAATTGAAAATTTATAACTATTATATATAAAATGAAGTGACCAAAAGACGATAGTAAAAAGAACGAGGGATGACAAAACAAACATGTGGAGTGAAAATCAATTTGTTGAGTATCTCTTGGACTATAACATAGTCTTGCATAAACGAAATTTATTGAAATAAATATATAATATAGAGCATTTTTCTAAAATTTTAATTTCCAGAATTTCAAAACCAAATTTTTTCATAATGTGAACAATTAACTAAATTGAATTATATGCGTAGAAAAAGAGAGTTACATGTGCATGCATCAGTCTAAATATCTCATATACAACAAACACTCAAAGCCATGGCCAAAGCAATTATCCATAA
This sequence comes from Sisymbrium altissimum, assembly GCA_900406495.1. Classification (NCBI taxonomy): domain Eukaryota; kingdom Viridiplantae; phylum Streptophyta; class Magnoliopsida; order Brassicales; family Brassicaceae; genus Sisymbrium; species Sisymbrium altissimum. Next base: position 3,189 of record OVBI01001974.1, on the reverse strand, counting down.
TTTTAAAATTTAAGGCTTAGGAATCTCATTCCGAATTTTTGTTTTCACTTAATTTATTTATATACTCTCGATTTTTTTTGAACTCTTCTTTTGCGAAAGTTTACAATTGAGGTGAAGAAAACGAAAAAGTAAATTTTATTTTAATATTTTTTTCTTTTAAGCGAGAACCAGTTGTTCTTCTGTGTTCTATTTAAGGACATCCTCTTCACATCACCCTCTCAAAGCCTCGTGTCTTGTTTTCTTTCACTAAACACATAATCACATCGCTTCCAAGTTCACCAAGGTTAGTCTCTTACTTTTTCTTATTTCGTAACTATTTGATCAAATTAGATTTTGATTTCAGAAATGTATAGCTAAGCCACAACCAATTGGGCAATAATCCGTTAAATATGTGATGAATATTTTTAGATAACTAATCTTAAGCGCATACACACACACATATATATGCACCATTAACTAACCTATACATAAATATTGATTTTGTAACCACACAATTGATTTGTTTGTCCTAACTTTTAACGAAAGCAAGAGTTCAACATATAAAAAATTCATTTTTATTAGTTGCATGGTACTTGCGATCTTTTTGTTTTCTTTTAAATAGGAATATGAGGTAAATTTTTCTGGAACTATCTAATAGAATATTCAAAATTTATTTGCATGTTTTTTTAATAATAGTTTCTAATTTTTATGTGCATGTAACAGAAATTAATATAAGCGTACGCATACAAGAACCGATCGAAGATGAGCAGACCCGGAGATTGGAACTGTAGATCATGCACCCACCTCAACTTCCAGCGCCGTGATTCTTGCCAGCGATGCGGCGACTCCCGTTCAGGCGCCGGTGGAGTTGGTGGCTTAGACTTTGGTGGTTTCGGCGGCAGAGCTATGTCTGCTTTCGGGTTCACCACTGGCTCCGACGTTCGTCCAGGTGACTGGTACTGCACCGTCGGAAACTGTGGGACCCACAACTTCGCCAGCCGCTCCACCTGCTTCAAATGCGGCACTTTTAAGGACGAATCAACCGGTGGTGGCGGAGGCGGTGGCGTCGGTGGTCCCGCCATGTTTGACGCCGACGTTATGCGGTCTAGAGTCTCCGGCAACGCTGGTCGCTCCAGCTGGAAATCCGGTGACTGGATTTGCACTAGGTACCAAATCAAAATATATAGATAACTCTTTCGATGAATATATTAATAAATAGTTTTACACGTAAATTATGTTGAAATATTAAAACCAAAACTTTTTTTTTAAAACCAAAAAAAAGTTTAATCAATAGAGATTATTTATTGGAAACAGGATTGGGTGCAATGAGCATAACTTTGCAAGCAGAATGGAATGCTTCAGATGCAATGCACCAAGGGACCTCAGCAACAGAACCTCTTTCTAAATCATACAATAATGCCTTTGAAGTAGCCTTGATTATTCCAATTTCTTGGGTAATTCATTTTTATGATTTTTATATAATTTTATTGTTTACTAAGTAAGACTAAGACCAGGAACTTTTTTTTTCCTAAGTATTTGAATTTCATAACGAGAATGAGAAAGTTTGTAAAATATTAGAAAAGTTTAAATTAGTATAACAAGGAGAAACCTAAAAAAAGAACTGTCAGATATATTTTTATTAAAATGTTAATTTTTTTTTTCCTTTTCAAATTTGATGTTTTCCAGGCACCGTTTCAATCAATGGAAAAGGAGAAAGAGGAGAAAGAGGAGCAAGAGAGAATTAAAGATGATAATTTTGTTAGATGTTGCAATGAGAGCCAATATTGTAACTTTAGCTGTCGTGCTTTTGGATGTATTATCCATTTTATTATATTTCTTTTTTATTTTGTTTCCTTTCTTTTATTTTCTTCCTTAATTCGTAATTTTTCTTTTGCAGTTTCTTTTTAAGAGTTTTATTATTCTAATCATTGTACGCTGCATGTCTTTCTTAAAAGAAGATTCTCTTCTCAATTTCATCGCTTTATACATGAGTTGCTACTTTTGTTTTTTGTTTTTTTGTTGTCCAGCCTTTTCAACGTATATTCTAATAGACTATAGTATAGGGCCGGCTAGAGTACTATCACACTATGTAATATCAATCACTTGAGTTTTTAATGTTAACACTGTACATATTATTAGTCAAAGTTGTCAACCTAGCGAGTAGTGAGAGTGCAGTTGTGGAATAATATAAGCGCAGTTTTATCAATACGTACAACCAAATCTGTCTAGGACAGTCTATATGGAGATTGCATGCATGATGCATCCAACTGCGTATAGTATATACAGTAACTAGATTTTGTTAAAAAGAACGTTTGAAAATATGTTCCATAACATGTGTAAAAAATATGTATTTTAAAAATGAATTTCTGAACATTTTGGTTTTTCATTAATTTAAAAGATTATGGCATTTGGAGAGTTGTGTGTCGCTCCACAATTAAGTGTGGAATGAAGCTCGAAGTTGAGATTTGATTTGTCTCCGACCATTTTTCCTTATGTAGTTCTGTTTCTGTTGTCGACTCTTTTTTTATGTTCGTTTTGTCCTTTCACTATCTTCTGGTATTGGTTTTTATGATTTTAATATATGGAAGTTGATAAATATATATATATGAACAATATTGTAGAAAGAAGGCTTAGGGCAAATATTCAATAAAAAAAAGGTGTGGGAGGGGGGGGGGGGGGGGGAATACTTATATCTAACTGCAATCAAATACTCCTTCTATTTCTAAATAATAGAGTATGTTTTAAGATTTTCATACATTAAGAAATTTGTAAAATATTATTTTTTACATTAGTTAATTGTTTTTATTTATATTACTTAATTTTTAAAAAAAAATCGTAAGGTAAATGAAGAAAAAGAGTGATAGCTACACCTAAGAAATTAAAAACAATTCACTTTTAAAACAAGTAGGTGAATATCTGCGCATACGCGCGAGATTAATTATTAAATTTTTTTCTTATACATATTTAAATTTTTGTATTTTAAATTTTTGTTAACAAAAATTGTTTAGTCTTAAAAGAATCTTTTAAATTGGTTGTTATTGTCTAATTTGAGTAATATATTCATAAAAACATTTTTTATAACAATTCTAAAATTAGATACTTTAATTTAGTTGAGCTAATGATGAAAAACTCTATTCGTTATTGATATATGTTAAAATACCACAAAAATTACAAAGTTATCTCTTAAATTAACACAATGTTTCTTTTATG
>OVBI01001973.1:0-25794 GCA_900406495.1 Sisymbrium altissimum | reverse complement strand
TTCTCCATCAATTATACGATACCTAGAACCACAGACTGGGGATGTCTTTACCGCACGTTTTGCTGATTGCCATTTTGATGAAAAAGTATTCCCGGCTCTAGGGGGAGAAAATAAACAAGTAAGAAAGGAAATCAAATGGAGTGTACCATCTTTACTATACCTTGATTCTCCTATTAAAGAGTCAGAACTATAAGTTCGACGAATTATGCATTTGCAAAGTATAGCAAATCAACTTCCTGATGCATTTGCAGATACCAAAACGGTAACTAAGTCTCATATACCTGCTGCAAATACTCCTGCTCGTATAGAAATACCACAAGAACATGGAAAAGCAGATGATACACGTGAGTCTAAAACATGCCTGAAGCATGGTAGACCCGTCGGTTCTAAGAATAAGAATCCTAAGAAACAAAAGGAAGTTGAAACGCATGAAATACCCAAAGTAGCAGAAAGTACTCTGGAAGAAGTAAATCCTGATACTCATGATAATGTTGAGCATCAAAATCTAGAAGAAAATCATGAGATTTCTATCAACTACATCCATAATAGAAAGATATGGAAAAGAAATGAAATAAATGATCTCGATGATGTTTTCTTATATCTTGTATCACAAGAAATCAATGAGGAAAACGAAGATCCAGAACCAAAGTCTGTTTATTAATGTCAAAAAAGACATGATTAGATAAAATGGAAAGATGCAATACAAGTCGAACTTGATTCGCTTAACAAACGAGAAGTGTTTGGACCCATTGTACTCACACCTGAAGATGCAAGACCCGTTGGATATAAATGGGTTTTCGTTCGAAAACGAAATGAGAAAAATGAGATAATAAGATATAAAGCTCGTCTTGTAGCCCAAAGATTTTCACAAAGACCTGGAATAGACTACAAGGAAACATATTCTCCTGTTATGGATGTAATCACGTTTAGATTCTTGATGAGTCTAGCCGCTGATAAGAATCTAGAAATGCGTCTTATGGATGTCGTTACGGCATACTTATATGGATCATTAGATACTGATATCTATATGAGAATCCCTGATGGTTTTAAGATGCCAGTAGCATTGAGTTCTAAACCAAAGGAGTTATGTAAAATAAAATTGCAAAGATCATTATATGGGCTAAAACAATCTCGACGTATGTGGTATAATCGTCTCAGTGAGAATTTAACAAAAGAAGGATATATAAATGATCCAATATGCCCATGTATTTTCATCAAGAAAACAGTATCTGGATTTGCGATAATCGCAGTATATGTTGATGATCTAAACATAATCGGAACTCATGAAGAGATATATAATGCATCAAATTATTTAAAAGGAGAATTTGAGAAGAAAGATCTCGGACAGACAAAGTATTGTCTTGGTCTACAAATTGAGCATTCTCAAAACGGTATATTTGTGCACCAATGCACATATACCAAAAGAGTATTAAAACGCTTTAACATGGATAAAGCGACTCCTTTAAGCACTCCTATGGTCGTTAGATCACTTAATATTGAAAGTGATCCATTTAGACCACATGAGAAAAATGAAGAAATACTTGGTCCTGAAGTACCATATTTAAGTGCAATCGGAGCACTCATGTATCTTGCAAATTGTACCCGACCTGATATATCATTTGCAGTTAATCTTTTGGCAAGATTCAGTTCCTCCCCTACGCGAAGACATTGGAATGGAATTAAACATATCTTCCGTTACCTTCAAGGGAATACTGATTTAGATTTATTTTATCCTAACAATTCAAAATGTCAAATGGTTGGTTTTGCAGATGCAGGATATCTATCAGATCCACATAAAGCCCGATCACAAACAGGATACGTTTTTACGATCGGAGGCACCGCTATATCTTGGCGCTCTCAGAAGCAGACCGTTGTGGCTACTTCCTCAAATCATGCTGAACTTATTGCACTCCATAAAGCAAGTAGAGAATGTGTTTGGCTAAGATCAATAAGTAAACACATCCTATCAAGCAGTGGAATTCACGAAGATACGGATCCAACTATCTTATATTAAGACAATGCTGCATGCGTCGCTCAAACGAAGGAAGGATATATCAAGAGTGACAGAACTAAACATATACCTCCAAAGTTATTCACTTACATTCAAGAACTCGAGAAGAATAAAGAACTTGAAGTGAGATATGTTCACTCATGCGACAATGCAGCTGATCTTTTCACGAAATCATTACCCACCACAACATTCAGTAAGCATGTCCATAATATTGGAATGCGTCACCAACAAGATCTACGAGATGATCTTATTCAAGGGGGAGCTTACGCAGTTGTACTCTTTTTTATCTTACTATGGTTTTTCCCACTCGGTTTTTCTTGAAAAGATTTTAACGAGGCAACAAAAGGCGTCAAAAATAATAGTGACAATGGTGTCCAAGGGAGAGTGTTACAAAAGTCAAAGAAAGAGGAAAGCAATATACAGATTCTTACCTAAAGATAATTGGTGGACCCCACTGTCACTATACACGCACAATAACTTTCACTTTTTCACTTCTATATAAATGAACGTTTACGTTCAATTGTATTTCACTTTTCATTCATTCATTCATTCTAAATCAAAATACGAATATAAATAATAGATTTCTCTTCTGCCTTCTCTCCTATATTTTAGTAGTTCAAAACTCTGCAGATATAAAATTTTCTTTTTTATTTAAGTTCATCGAATTAATAAATTATTATTATTATTAGAACAGACAACCCTCATTGGAAGAGTGATATTTATCCCAAACAGGTTTCATATACGTAATGTTTGTGCTTCGTGAATTTTACTTGCCAACACCACATGCTTTGTTTAGAGCATATTAAGTTAGATGTTGGGTCTAAGCACATGTTCCACGACATATCTTAAGTGGGATTCTTAACTTCTTGGAATTAAAATAAATTTAAAAATACCTTATAAATTAAGAACTGATCCTTAATTTCTTAAGCGCCACGTGTTTATCGCTTCGCCGTCTCACTCTTTGGTGTCGTTGTCTTCGTCTCTCTTGTATCTCTTCCTAACGACGCCGTGATGCTATCTTTCCCATCTCTTCAGCTTCCTCTCTCTCCCACCTCTGATCATACGTCTCCCTCTCCACAATGGCTTATTCAAGCTCGTATTCTCCGCCGCCGTAGATACCCCTTCGTCCTCCATGAGCAATTGGGATTGCTGATCTGTTTCTCTCTCTACCCTTCTCCTCTCTCTCTCTGTCGCCAATCAGTTTTCGAATTCTAAAGGTTTCTTTTGGGAGGATCTCATCCATATGATCACGGTTCTCAGCCTTTTCTTAAAGCATTGTTAGACATCAGTGCTGAATTGAATGAAGAACAAGTCATAGGGTTGGAGGTTATGAGAAATACTATCGATTCAAATTTGGTTTTGGGATGACCTGTAGATCGAATATTGTGTGCCATTACAGGAAAAAAGGTCAAAAGCTATTTCATTTCTGGCAATTAGACTTTTTTTGCGTAGAAGATTCTTATATCCATCACAATTTAAATTTAGTGGATTTTGTTGAAATGTTTCAATGGTTAATGTTCATTATATTCACAAAGTAGAGAATGTGAAAATAGTTTCAGTATATTGGGTTCTAACTTCAAGAAGCAGTAGTTGAGTGGATTTGAGTGTTAAGCTATAGATAGTTATGGTTTTATTGAGTTGATTACTGTTTCTTCAAAACGGGTGAAGAAGCTTTTGAATGAAATGGTGAACACTTTAAACTTTGTGAAAGATCCTATCAATGTTCTCGAGGATAAGTGAAGCACCCCAACCTGTAAATCCCCGACCGTGGTCGATCGAATTCGGGTCACCTTCAGCTTTCCCATATTTAGAATACTTTTTGTCTTTTTCATCCATTCAAACAACTCTTTCGCCCTAAGGAATCCAGTCCGGATCCCTTAGCCCACACAACATCCCGTTCAATTCCAACTAGCCAGCCTAGCTAACTATTCAACCTAGCCAGCCTAGCTAACTATTCAACCTAGCCAGATTACGCAGCGAAATATAAAGCCTGACTACCTAATGGTTACATTTGCCTTATGCAGATATCAATTTGCCTGATACCTTGTGCTGTGTGGCCGGCAACATGATCCACACGGCTATCCGCAAGACTTCACGTCCCGATCATGCTCTGTGCCGCACACCCTGCACTAACAATTTATCCCACAACACCAAATTCACCTTGTTACTTAGTCACTCAGCCAAACATCCCCACATGACCCAAGTAACAAAGGAAAGATGGCTCACATCCTTAACTCGTCAGTCCACAGTCCCGGTCACCCTAATCCAGTGGACCGTACTAGCCAACATACAGAATAACCCACGGATTGTCAAGTGAACACACAGTTTACTCAACCAGATTACCCAGTTTCGCCATAACGCCTTAAACACATTGCCCCGGCAGATATACTGATCGCCTAGTCGCTGTCCAGCCCGGACCGCACCAACACGGCTATCACCAGCCAACTAAACCGTTCTACAGATTTCACCGAGCAATGTCCTCTAGAATTTCCTCCTATAACTCCTTAATCAATTTACCCGACAGCTATCACTTGTTGTCTCAGACAATCCGAAGATTGCACCATCTATGCCAGAATACCGTCCCGCAGAGTCGGCCAACACTTGCCGTTGAACCCTCGTTCATAACTTCCCGAGCAATCTTCTCCCGATCACTCTTAAAACACGTTTCAGTGTTTTTACCCTATAAATATCCACTTTCGCTCTGGCCAATCCTTCGATTGCCCCATTCCGGCTTCACCCGGAACACACAGACCATCACGGCAGTGATAAAACCCAATCGATAATACGTCCTCTCGATCGTGTCCTGTTTTTCTCGAGTAAAACCACTGTGTTCGCTCTCGATAATTTCCTTTCCTGAGTCTGTTTGCCCGACAAAACTTGTTGTAAACTGTTAATTGCCCGACGAATTCCTTTTCTTCGACGGTTATACGGTTTTTTGCCCACCAAAAACCGTCCAGAAACTGTTTTTACACGATACCAACTAACCCGCGTCTCCAAATCGCTTCCCCGCGCTACAACACCTTGCTAGTGCGACTTTGGCCCAATAACGATTTCCCTGGCGCTCCAACACATTGGCTGCACGACTTTATCAATAACTGTACATTTATGGTTTTTGCCCGGTACTTAAACAATTTAGCCCACGAGTTTGTAAACTCGATACGTGCGTGCTAACACGTCGAGCTGTCCAACAGTCATAACCGACCTGTTCGATGGACGACATAACTCGTCCGATGCTGACCCAATATCTCGGTCAACACACTCAGTGTCGGAACATCCAACACCTTACTCCGATAATCACGGTTTGTGCTATTTTAGCCCAATCGACTCATACTTTAGCCCAATCAGCTCCATTTAAGCTCGGCACTTCCGTTTAACTCAGTCAGTTCCCTTTTTGGCTCGGTAATTTACTCTTTACTCGAGCAATCCAGTCTTTAGCTCGGTAACTCCTCTTAAATCCGACTAGTTTCCAGTTTAGCCCTATTCCATTTTAGCCCGAGTAAGACTGGCAATTCACTCACGACCAGGAGTCATCCAACCCAGAATCCAGGTTCACGGGTGTTACAATAAGCCCGAGGAGGACTGTGGAATTCAGCTATTTAAGTGGTGTTTAACTGACATCATCTTTGATCATGTAGGTTAGTCATCACTAAAATTTTCAATCTTTGTCCTGTCCTATTTTTTTAGCATATCATGAATCTCATAAGTAAACAAAATTTTGACTCCCATTAATGTTTCATTTTCTCTGTTAAAACAATTTTGAATGTGTGCATAATTACATTGATTGTTTTTGCAGTGCTACACCAGCTGGAAAAATGATGAGAGGAGAAGGATGTGTCCTCAATCTCGAACTAACAGATGAAGAAGTAAGAAAGCTCCCACTTTCATCAACTCTCAAATTTGTTGTCCATTTATGTGTTGTGGTTAATCATTTTGTTATTTTGTGTGTTTCAGGGAACAGAAATTTAAGATACAATGTTTAATGATGCTAACAAGCAGTTCAAGACGGTTCAGAATGATTATGAGATGACATTGAATAAAAATTCAGGGGTGGAGGAAGTTAGTAACGAGAAAATGTTCGTTCCTGAGACAAAAATTCAACTTCGTACACATTGAAGAGTTGGGTCTGTATGTGAATCAGAAGGAGCTTATTGGTAAAAGTCGTTTAGCTCATTGTACATTCATCTTGGTGGTAATTTATACATTTATAATAAAAAAATAGATTACTGATTTTAGATCTTCTGTTACAATATATATTTCTAACTTGTGGTTTATGAGTAAAACATTTGGTTTGTATATTAAAATTACTGATATTTCATTTGGTTTCTGATATTGAAAATTGAAATTATAAACTTTTTTTTTAAGAACTCCTAATAGATTCTACCATTGGGGTAGATGAAACAAAAGTATCTTAATAGGGATTTTTAAAAGAAATTTTATAATTATATAGTAAGTAAAAACCTCTCATAAGGTTATTGCATTGAACATGCTCTAACGTTCATATACATTAGATTTGTTCTTCGAAAATTCATCGAAGGATTATCCACTCTACCACTTTAGATAGACGTGTTCTTGGGTATTTCTATATCAACATCTTTTTCATGCAGGGTTAATGAACTAATATGTGAGATCTTTTTATCACGCGCCAGATGCAGATATGGTAGAAAAAAGTTCTTTCAACCAAAACTAAAAATAATCATTTCACAACTTTTTTATGTTTAATTTATTTTTTAACAAGAAAATGATATGGTTGTTTTAAAAAGAGAAACTTAACAAATGTTTTTATTTATTATTTAATTTTAGGTCTTTAGGTACTTATTTAAAAAAAAATTCAGTTTTTTAATTTTAGATGTTTAAATTTTGAAAATTATCTAAAATGGAAATCGAACCTTACCACATTCCAATGAAACATTTTAATGAAGTCTCCAGTTTCAAAAAAAACAATAATTATATATATTTATGTATTATAAACTATTAATAGAAGATTATAAAAGAAATGATATTAATATAAAAAGGATATGAATAAATTTAATAAAGTATTATGTAACATTTTTATGATTTAATTATTGAATCTAATTTTATATTACAATATAAAAAGTTTAGTTATTTGTTTCTTAAAAAAAACTATTTGTTTCATAATTATTTGTGATTTATTTTTGTCTACTATAAAAAAAAAATTTGTATTTTTTTTTATTCTGAATATCTTAGATCCGGCTCTAGAAAAAATAGTTTGTGTCCTCATCTTGTAAACTTTTCATTCTTTAGTGTGGAAGAGCATTATTATTGAGAAAACTCTATTATGAATTCTTAACTAATATTTAATTATTTAATTTAGATTAAGAAACTTTTTTACAATAGTATTAATCTTAATTAGGGGTTTTTAAAAAAAAAAATATATATATATATATATATATATATATATATATATATATATTTGTTTTATTGTAAATAAAATTTCAAAGACTAGAAAAGAAAAATTACAATGAGATAAGTAATATAAATCAAAATCTATGATCTATTTGTAAATTCGAAATTCGAAATGTTACAAATTGCAGCAAATTCATGCATCTTGGACCCTTATTCGGATATTCCTCATAAGTTCACATCTAATTGTGTTGACATTGCATCTTGGTTTGGTTGAATGAGTTGCACTTTTCTTTGTACCCCTGGATCCAAATGTTTCAAAGGCTCCTAGGGTCTCCTCGTGAAACTACGCTGCCCATTACCGGATATATTTGCTAAAGACAAATCTTATAATATTATAAGATACAAAACCATTGCACGAAGTTGCACATTCCAATTGTTGCATTGACGAGTCATTCAATGCCTTCTGGTGAAACAAAATACTTGGAGGTAGGAATGGATGTTTATCTCACTAAGCTTATGGTCTCTACTTTTGTCATTCACAAAACAATCAACATTGCTAAATTCATTTTCCGATTGAAGCAACGGGTGAAATGCAACAAGAGAAACTTTCCTAGCTCGGGATCGTGGCTTTTGTATAAATGTGATTTTTTTGACGATAAGGTTCTCGAGGGGAAAGAATCAAATTCTTTTTTTTTTTTGGGTCATACGATACGAGAAAGTTCTATTGCTTTTTGGTCTTGCTGAGGTCTGGTCCTGAAAGACCAAGTTTCCTATACGTATTTGAGTTCAGAGATTGCACGTGATGTTCATTATTATATCGGGCAAAAGATTAAGGATACAAATTTGAAGTGGCCCATACAGGTTTCGAACCTGTGACCTTCGCGTTATTAGCACGACGCTCTAACCAACTGAGCTAATGGGCCATTTGCAATATAATTCATGTAATTTTGAAAACGCCACTACAGGTCTAACCTTGAGAGCTTAAGGAATAAAACACCTGAAATAGTATAATTGTATGTTGACACAATAAAAAAGATCGAGACGCGTTCTCTTTTATCAATATTGTTTCAAGGATTTAAAGGAAGGAAGAATACAGAGTGAAAGAGATACCTTTAGCTCTCAGCCAAAGCTGGAAACTGTTTATCAGTAAAACAGAAGTAATCTTATCCTTCACTAAGCGGTAAGGTGATAATGCAGGAACAGAGTCGGTTACACCAATTTTTCTGACAGAATATCGTGTAATAAGCCTTTCCTAAAGGTTTATAATTTGCTATATTAAGGCATTGCATGGCTGCTTACATGAAACTTAAGAAAAGATTTAAAAAGCTGGAGAGCTTATTGTTCCATTATTAAAATACAAAGAGAATTAGCTACAAGTGCAAAAGAATGGAACTTTCCTAACTTGGTTCCACCAAGAACTGAGCAGTCAAATCAAGTTCATGTCTTGCTAATACTAGCTATATTACTTTCGTAGCCTGATGAGAAGTCAAATCAAAGTTCATGTTATCTCATAAATCAAAATCTCTGCAACATGCAAAAACTAATAGCTATGTGTTCTCTGCAATGAATGGCAGTGTAGAACATGCATTTACCTCAATGCAAGGCATTGTGACAGAGATGTGAAGGTCCTCGCCTTCAGCTTCAAACTGGGTGATACAGTGTGAGCTCTCCACGTTTTTGAGCAGGGTCTTGGCCAGTGGCGATGAAGACAGCGCTGACAATGTTGCTGGCATGAGCACTGAATCCACCAAGAGAACCAGCCATGGCTGAGAACCAGTAAGGTTCTTGAGTACGTTAAGCTCCACACTGAATATAAGAATCTCTGAATGGATTTAACGAATTCGAAAGCAGTGAAAAAGCAAGAGAATTAAAAACTATGTATCCAGAACAGAGGAATCAAAGAGATTGAATAATGAAAGAAATATCAAAACCAAAACTCAAAATTTTTATAAAGAAAATAAAAAAATGTATCTATACATTCCTAAATCATAAACAGGATTATTTGCAAAAAAAAAAAAAAATTGGCTATGATTCGAGTTCTTAATTGTAAGGATACTTCATCACTCTAAACGATTTCACCTTCCTCAATATCATCAAGAAGATCATCATCAAGAAGATCATCAACTCTTAAAGTCAAGCCAAGATGTTTAAGCCACGAGCGACTTCTTGCGCGATGGGAGCCGCCGCAAAGATTCACTAATTCCTTCTCGTCAGAAAATTGATGTTCAAATTTCATATCTGTTCTTGCTTCTTCTTCCATCTTTTCTATGGCAAGCCTTGCATGTTGTCGTTTAAGCTGAATTGATTCGATCCTAGCTTTCTCTCGAAGCTGGTTCCTCTGTAAGGTTTGCTTCTGTTTCTTGATCGTCATTATAGCCTCAGACTTGTTGTTACTCTCTTCGATCAGTTTCCTGTATTTTGACTTCACGATTATATCTGCAAACCTAATCTTTATTGTTGCGGCACGAACAGATTTGGAAGAGGAAGAAGACAAGAACAAAGACTCGCTACGACCCAGTGCTGTCGCCAGTGTCAAACCCTAATTTGGGGCTGTTTGATTCTTAAAAGAGACGGAGAGAGAATGCAAAAGAAGAGTAGAAGACAAGAAGAAGAAGAACTCAATTCAGAAAAAGAAACACTAACTTTCTCCGACTTGAAAGGTTGTTCTTAGTCTTACGAGAGAGAGAGAGTCTGCAACATCTGTTAGGGCAAATGGGGCAATGAGTGGGTTTTATATTAGAGTGGATTGTTGCTAGTTGGGACGCGCTTATTTTTCCTTTTTTTGTTTATTTTATTTTTGTTTTGCGATGTGTATATTTCCTTTTTTCTAGTACGATCATTTATCCATGTATGCGTATTTCCTTTTTTTCTTTATAACTGTTAATTACTTTGATTTTCTGTTACTTTCTTATTCTTTAAAATAAAATGTGACCGTTAATTTAGTTGTTTTACTTTTTTTTTTCTCACTAATTTTTAATTTTTTTTATTGGGCAATTCTCTATTTTAGCACATTTTTTTATTTATTATGATCAAAATATTTTGGGAAAAGAAAATGACAAATATGTTTTGTTAAATATATTTATTGACGATTATACTCTTCATATTAATCACGCGTCCCTTTCTATTTCATGTGTCTCTCTTCTCAAAACTAAAAGATGTTGAAAAACATCACTGCGAAAACAAGTTAACCGTCATCGTCGTGTCAACCGCCATCATCAAAATGAGTCAACCAACGCCGTAAAAATGAATCAAGTGTCACTGGAGTGAAAATTGATTGTCGAGCCACACGCTCTTACCAGATTCGCAATCGTCTGAGGAGGTAAGATTTCAAATTTCAAAATCTCAAAATCTTAAATTAGTGTTATAAATTAGGGATAGATTTCATAATCAATGAAAAGGAGTATTGTTTGACTGATTTCTATTAGATCTCAGTTATTTTCAGAATCTGGGTTTTATTTTTATTTTTAACTGATTTTTATCTTGTTTTGAATCTAGGTTTTGTTTTGTTTAGAATTTGTTTGTACTTTATGAAAGATTTATGATGGATTTTGGAAAGCGTTATGTAACTCTCATCACAAGATTCAACCTTTCGATTGTTTTGTCTCATTTGTTCATTTTGGAAACTATTGTTTGTATTTAGGAAAGCCTTACTAAAACTCATTACATTGTTTGTCTCGCTCGTTTTTTTTTTTTTTTTTGAATGCTCTAGGCTAAGAAACCTTTGTTAGTATTTAGGAAGACCTTACCTGAAATCTCTTCACAAAATTTAAATAAGGTCCTCTGCTTTTTGGCGAGTTATGAACATGGACATGTTACCTTTCCATCTCCCGCACCAGCAATCTTCTATTTTTAGCGAGGAAAAAAATCCTTCGACTTATCCACGAACGGAATTTTCTGGTTGGATGGAAACTAATATAGAGTGTGCTGAGGCTAGAAATTTTGCTGTATATGGAATTTCTATCTTAATGGGTTTAGGATGTAAAGACTAAGAAGTGGCGTCTATGTATCAAAAACACTATGATTGGGCTATTCCTACGGTTCAATATCTGCCGGAGAGCTTTACTATTTGAGTCTTTTACTGCATGTTGTTAGGGGGCATGTTTTTTTTCCAATAAATTAGGATTGTTTTTGGTGTTGTCTACTCTTTTTTGCGAGCGCATTTTTAGTTATAGGTTTGGTTTAAAACGTATTAGTTGAATAATTATCGTGTATATTTGATTCAGCATATTTTATTTTGAATCAGAATATTTTTGTTACCTACTACTACCGTCTTTCACAGATTTATTAATTAACTTATGGATTTAAGTTTCTTTTTCTTAATGTCAACTGATATAGTTCAGTCATATTTCCCAAATTTGTGAAATAATTTACGGTGGATATTTTTTGTTTTATTTGTTGAATGATTCTATATTTATATTGGTTGTACTACTTTTTACTGTTTATCTACTATACCGTTTCACAATGATGTGTTATTTCTGAATAATGCATGTGCCAAAAAAGAACAGCGTGCACTTTTTTTTTTTAGTAATATCTAGGTTTATCCTTTCAATGATATTGTAATCGTTTAAAGATGGCCAGATAAAAGTCGACTGTTTTGTCATTTGAATTTTATTCTATTTTACTCGGCAAAAATAGAAAAGAAAAAGGTCATGCGATGAAAATATCAGGTAATGCAGCCTGATTGCACTGATTTGGTGTTTCTGGATTCTTCAAAATACAAATGGCAAATAAAAGTCAAAGTGCTGAGGAAATGGATCGTCAAAGTCTCTCGAGGAACTTACAAGATTCGTATAGTGTTAGCTTATAGACTGAAATCCGTTGTTTGTATATTAAAAAATGTTCATTCTTATTAATAATCCAAGCACAAACACATACCGCATCGTTTGCTATTGGTTGCCATTGATTCAATTTCTAATCCAATTATCTGGTACTCGACTTTAGAGAACCAA
Source organism: Sisymbrium altissimum (assembly GCA_900406495.1). Classification (NCBI taxonomy): domain Eukaryota; kingdom Viridiplantae; phylum Streptophyta; class Magnoliopsida; order Brassicales; family Brassicaceae; genus Sisymbrium; species Sisymbrium altissimum. Next base: position 13,470 of record OVBI01001973.1, on the reverse strand, counting down.
AATTCAAGCAACGGTTCCTACTTACTGGTTTGGTTTGTTCGAAAGTAGCATTGAGGAGCTCAAAAGGAATGACATATACAATTTAAAAGTGAAAAGCAAGAGCGGGGAACAGGGGACTACTAATTATACTTACAAGATCAAATTTCTTTCGACTACCGTTTGCCTTCGAATCCCGTCGAGGAGTGATTCTTTGTATATTTGCCCTTCTAGATTCTCCGACATTATTCATCCCTCAGTCGACAGGAGCATCTTTATAGGTCGGTGTCTATGCCTTACTGTCGCCGAACACATATACATGTATTTTGTGATTTTGATTGTATGTTGTTAATTTCATTGGGTTATAATTACTGATAGATGCAATCAGATATATGACTCAAGTCGGTGAGCTGAAGTGGAATGATGGATACGATTCCAGCTAGGAATTTGTTTGGGTCGATGAGAGGTTTATAGTGGTGTTTATGGTGCCGGTATAGGAGTTAATTTCGTGTTCATGGATATGATTAGTGATATAGACTATTATGCGCTTGCAGTGGATATGCAATGGAGTGTAATGTTTGGGTAAACTTGCTGAAAAAATTAATCGTGACTGGTGTTCTCAACAGTGAAGTTGTTGTGTGGGCGTGTTAAGGTGGCCGGAAATTCATGATACTGAAGGTAACAGGTTGTCACTAGTAGCAATTTCTACTAAAGTGCGGTGATAAATTTCATTTTCATAATTTTATAATGCTTTTGATGAACTGTATATAGATGGCATCGCTCTTCGAAGTGTACATGAGTGTGCACAGTTTCTATTGGATTCTGATCTACCTATCGTTCGTGAATTCGAGGCAACATTGGTTTTATTGTACGGTGAGGTCTGACCGTTTGTTAAGTTGTCTTGATTCCAACAAGTTTCTATGGTGTTTTGGTTGAGTAGGGTCGAAGGCTCATCTCCACGTTGTGGAGGTGGTAGAGGTTGAAACATAGATCTTTTTCTGCGTTGCGATGTCATATGTGCTCTCCAAGTGAATCTATTTTCCCGCATACTATTGAGATGTTTTCTGTCGTATTACTTGCAATGCGGACTCATGTTTTTGAGTGCTACTAAAAACCTTAAGTTTTTTTATTCTGCGTTTGAATGGTTTTGATAGCATTTAATTTCTCTGTTTTTGTTTTAGTGGTGATGATGATCCCTGTGAAAGAATAAAAATATGAGTGAATGAAATAGACCGAACCAGAGATACTAGCAATCCAATTTTGTCGGGTTAAAGCCTGTCTCAGTAAGTAAGTGGGCTAATTATTGTGCCATGATCGGATTTTTTAAAAAAGGTTTTCTGTGACTAGAAATATTATGATCCAAATATATTTCAAATTTGGGCCATATATCTAAAAATACAAATAGATTGCTAACTTAAAATAGATTGCTAACTTAAAATAGATTGGGCTTTGGACCACTATTTTTGTAGGACCGTATTCCTTTTACTGTATTAATTAGAGCCATATTTGGTTTACAAGAAAGCATAAATCCAGAGACGGTTAATTTGTTTAAATCATACTTTCAATAAATAAGCTGTTTTAGTTCGAGATAATGTACAGATAACCTATATATTTTTTAAAAAAAATTGTGTTTGGCTCGATGAAAGAATAATTTTCGGCTCCAGTTTTCGGGTTGAGGCCTGGTCTAGAGAGTAAATTGGCTAATTATTGCATGATGATTTGAGTTTGAAGAAATGATTTTCTAACGGAAAAAATATTAAAATCTATAAAGATTTTTACTTTTTGGACCCTATAAATAAAAATACAAATGGATAATTAGCTTAAAATAGATGATGTTATTAGGGGTTTGCCACCTGTTGGGCCTGATCCCTTTTACTGGTGTTAATTAGAGCCATGTTTGGTGGTTTTTTACTTCTCTTACTGAGCGTTCTGTAATAGGAATACATATATTTAGTGTTGTGTTCGTATTACTATGAAAAACTTCTACGGGAAACAGAATATATACAGAAGATGGTGGATCCATAGTTTAGCTATATAAAGTCTTTTTTAGTTTGGAAGTACTGGTGCATCCATTTCCATGGCATATCTTTGTCTCATGCTATTCATATGACCTATCATGCATATATTGGTGGTCTGTCCGAGCTTGATCCTTTTGCTTATATCTGGAGGACCAGAAGTAAGGTGATACGTATATTCCAGCACTATTCTTAGAGCGGTGAACTCTAGATGTTATTCTTGCAGCTGCAAAGGTGCGTCTCTCAATTTTTATACTCCTTAGTCGGTTTTGGTTTCCTAGGGCCTATGATTTCTGCAAGTGTCTAAACTGTTAGGGTTTTGATTGCATGGTGACATAATCCATGCGTCGATTTCCCGTGATGCCATTGATGTATTAACTACATTTTTCATCGAATGTGATTATATTATATTGGTGAATTTTGATCTGTTGTTAGTTCAAGGAGAATTTACGGCAACGCGGCATAGATTTACGATATGAGTGAAGAAGGAGACGAAGTGCACTAGGGTATACTCGAAGGAGCCCAGTCCGTTTCTTGATTTGGTCGATATTAAAACTGTTTTGGATGGAGAGTTCCATATAGGGTGCTGCATTGGTTAGTTTTCTCTAACTATTATGATGAAATTTTAAATAGAAGTTTTAACGTTATGAAACATAGATCACAATTTCTTACTTGTGTAGATCTCATGGGGAAGGTGGTCAACATTGGTTATTTTAATGGTAGGATTGAGTCGTTTGGATTTTCAAAGAGAATGGACATATGATTCTCTATTAAAAATGATAATTATTGTTTATTTTTTATCTGGCTCGGTTTTTTCATCCTGTTTTAAACTTGCAACATGTGGTTTGGCAGGGGATATCGGTTGTTGTGCTATCTGACCGGTCTTTATGCTGAATCTTTTATCTGAGAAATTGGACAATACGAAGGGAATACCTTAGTCTGAGTGCTTAGATTTTCCAGGATAATTGTCCGTAAATGTATTCATGCATAGTTTAAGCTGTAAGAAAATTTGGGGAATAGTTATATTTATATTGCGAAGCGTTTAACGATTTGCTATCTACTCTGATTTTTAGGCATTTTAATTGCTACAACTGTTTACTGTTGCATGCATATTTTGTTAAACCGACATTTCCGGGAGGTCATTGCGTTTGAAAAGTCTTTGGATAATGTTTCAGAGTTGTGATGATTTTTCGAGGGTCATATTTTATCTACAGATCTATTGTTTTATGCTGCAGATACTATTAGACTTAATGAGAATTTTTAGTACTAGAATTTTTATTACTATTTAATTGCTATTATATTATTGTTTTGTAATCGTATATTCTATTTGCTTAACGTGGCCGTATTTTTATTCAAACTATAGACATTTTAATATTTTGATTAGTTGGAACACCACTGGGATGCTTGAGTTTGGGTCGAGACGGACGTTGCACTCGATAATCCCAAACAAGCAAATTTTTGTAGTATTGAAAATTGTCTGTTTCTGTATACCTAACACATCGCTTAGATCTACGTTATCAAGAAATTATCAGTATGTAAGGGTATATTTTATATATGGATGAGAAGAACTGAAATTCAATGTGTAGTTGTCTCCTATATTTGGCTGTCCGCGTCCCATATTGATAGACGTGAGATTTAATTATCGATAAATATCAGCATATGTTGATAAATTGGAATTTATTGAATATTACGTGAGTATATTTTGGTTATGTATTTTATGTATATCATACTGTACAGAAATGTTAAAAGGTAATTTTTTAAGATACTCCGAATACCGAGTTTACTATATAAGAATTGACCTCTAGGTCTATTCTCTTCTCTACGTGAATTGTTTTTTTCTTGGGTTTGATGCAAACTACAGTCATTATTGGTGTCGTGATCATGAGACCCGTTGGTAAGCATGGTTATCACAAAGAAGGAGACAGATACCTGTACAACTTTCTGTTCCTCATATACGTAAGTGAGACCCGTTGGTAAGCATGGTTATCACAAAGAAGGAGACAGATACCTGTACAACTTTCTGTTCCTCATATACGTAAGTGTTTTGTGTTTCTTTAGTAGTGTTGTGTTGTTGTCGCCATGCTTTGTACTAAAATGATCTGTAACCTCAATGTATATGTGGTAATATAAGAAGTGAGCGGTATGCGCCCCAGTGTTTGGGTGGGAACCAAAATTCACCTCATTGTATTTGCGGAAAGTTGTTGATGTGAGGAGCCGAAAATCTTGGGAGAGAACACGAAAACAAGAATAAGAGATTGAAAAAGAAAATTAGGGCAAAACTGAAAAAGGAAATAAGAAACCGAAAAGAGAATATTACTGATTTTATTGCTAGATGCGTAATGAGGTGTTCACTGTGTGTAAGATTCTGTTACAAGAGTAAAAATCGATCTATCTTTATACTAGACAACTTTAAGTCCTAAACAGCCAAAGTTTTGATGTGGGACTTGCGTCTTTTCCTTTTTTTCCACCGTATTTTAATTAAATCCTCGAGAATCTTCCAGAATCTTCAGTAGGTCGGTTTAGGCTTCAGGTTGGTCTTTCCACCAGCTCGGTCCAACTTTCATCCTTTGCCTTCTGGTTTAGCGGTTTCCTCGTTTTATTAAAACATTTACCAAAACATCGATAAGTTCGCGGGAAGCTCCCGAAGACGAAGAAAGAAGCAAAATTGGACAAGATGCAAGATGTCGTCCAGCTCGGCATTCCTTGGTGATAGAAAATGCCGAGCTGGTAATCCCTTTCCACCAGCTCGGCATTTGGTACTGGATGGGATCCTCCGACGGCTCGCTGAATGCGTTCAGCTCGGCATCTTGGGAGGAAGAAGTCAGCTCGGCATTTTAGAGAGGAAAAAATGGCGACCTGACTTCTCAGCACCATCCAGTTCAGCATCCTGCAAGAAGAAGATGCCACACTTCCCGTCCGTTGCTGTCCAACTGGGTATTTTGGCACCAATGCGACAGGAGGAAGCAACCAGCTCGGTACTTTCAGGAAAACAATGAGCTCGGCATTTCTTACTGACTAAAATACCAAGCTGAGCACCCTCAATGCCGAACTGGCAGCATTATGCTCGAAGAATCGCGACTTTTATCGGTTTTTCGGACATACCGCTCGGAAAACAAGATGATCATCTGGACATTCAGGAGAATATCAGCCAGCTCGGAATTTCTGGTTGGACAGAATGCTGAGCTGCTCAGCTCACCTCCAAAATGCTGAGCTGACAGCATTATGCTCGAAGAACCGCGACTTTTATCGGTTTTTTGGACAAACCGATCGGAAAACTGGACGATCAGCTGGACATTCAGGATAATGTTAGGTAGATCGGCATTTCTGGCTGGACAGAATGCCGATCTGGTCACCTCACCTCCAAAATGCCGAGCTGATTGCATTATTCTCGAAGAATCGCGACTTTTATTCTGGACAAACCGCCCAGAAAACAGGACGATCAGCTGGAAATACAGGAGAATGTCAGCCAGCTCAGTATTTCTCGCTGGACATAATGCCGAGCTGGTCAGCTCACCTCCAAAATATCGAGCTGACAGCATTCTACTCAAAGAATCGCGACTTTTATCGGTTTTACAGACAAACCACTGGGAAAAAAGGACGATCAGCTGGACATTCAGGAGAATGTTAGCCAGCTCGGCATTTCTGGCTGGACAGAATGCTGAGCTGGTTAGCTCACCTCCAAAATGCCGAGCTGACAGCATTCTGATTGAAGAATCGTGACTTTTATCAGTTTTTCGGAAAAATTTCTTGAAATTAGCTTTCCGTATCTTTTCCGCGAAGTTATCGACTAAATAGTTTGAGCAGAGCTATTTTTCGAATACTGATCTTCTTTTCCGAGAATGTCCAAATATGGAAGGTTATTCCAATATTCGAACATTTTAATCGTTAATTCAGAAGTGCGGGTTTTGACCCTAAAAGTTAGCCCCCCAGCTCGTCAGTCCTATGTATGACGAGGTAACTAAGGAGTGTAAGGCGGGATTAAAGAGCTAAGATGTTTGGATCTCCGGCCTTTGCAAGGAGTGAATCTTGTTGAGTGATATGTGGGCAGAAAACAGGTTGCTGCCGAGGTGCAAGAGAGTCGAGTGGAAAGTTGGCTTGGCCATACCGAGAAGGAAGATTCAGCTTTTGGTGAGTGGAAAGTAGATTCGATGTTTCGCTCGGCGGAGTTATGAAAATTTCGGCAGAGTTTTATGCTCTGAGGGCTGCTGGAGCTTTAAGTGTCTGATATGTGAAACGAGGATTGATTCGGGGATGCGTTTACGATGTTGCCTCATTAAAAACCTCATACTAAGAAAAACCCGATAGGAGAAAACATAGTAGAGAAAAAGAGTGCAACACATGTAATGTCGGAACTGTTTTTTCCCGGAAGAAGGTTAAGTTCGTATAAGTCTTTCTGAAAACCGTTTAAGTTTTCTTGAAAGTTATTCGTAAGAGACCAGCAAAGAGGCAAAAAATGCCGAGCTGGTTGGGGATATAAATAATGCCGAGCTGGCTGCAGAGGCAGGGTGATGCCGAGCTGGCCAGCATGCATGAGTTTTCGTAAGTTTCGTAAAACTCGGAGCGAAAAAGTGCCGCACTGGCTGCAAGTGTGCATGGAGCTGAGCTGGCTGCATGATGCTGAGCTGATTGGCAAGGAAATGCCAAGCTGGCTGCATGATGCTGAGCTGATTGGCAAAGAAATGCCGAGCTGATTGCCATGCATGGTTTCCTCCGGAAACTGTTCGTGGCAAGCAAGTTTCCGTAGAAAGTTTTCCAAGAAACTGTTTCGTTTAAGGTTTTTGGATGTTTTCGTATGAAACCAACCAGGAGGCTGAGAATGCCGAGCTGGTTGGCTGTGCACATGGATGATGCCGAGCCCGGCATTGTACTTCATGGAGAGGCTGGATTGAGAGGTGTTGGGTATGCCGAGCTGGTTTCAAGCCGAGCTGGAAATGCTCCTTCCGATCTGGCCGTGCATTCTTTGTTTAGTTTGTGTCGCTGAACTGGAACCTCGTCCCAGCTTTTCCCGAGAATTGTTCGAGTTTACGTTTTTCGAAAGCTTTCATGCAAAGACGGGAAATACCGAGCTGTCAGGTGCGTTGTAGAGGACTGTTTTCTATTTCGTCTTCTTGTCAGATGAACAGTGTGTTCGTGTACTGTTCATGTCATGCATGATACTGTTCACGGGTCCCATTTTTATTCTCTATAAAATGGAGGCTCCCCCTACCTTCATTTTCACAAGTTTTCAAATTCTCTAAGGTATCTCTCTCCCTTCTCTCTTCTTTCTCTCTCTAGTTAGATATTCAAGAACGCCAAGAACACATAAAACGCTTTTCATTTTGAATCAAAATGTCGTTTGATCCAAGTTCTAGTGGGAGTGATATCCCGTGGGATGAAATCGGTCATGTGATCGTTGGGGAAGGCACGTCCGAGGAAGGCGGGGGCTCATTTGATTTTAGTTATACGAACTCTATTCAAACATGGAATGCTTCAGAAGTTCGTATAAAACTCGACGAACACGATGGATCCTATGTGATCCCGCGTGCAGCCGAGCCCTTTGTCCTGAAATCTTGCATTAAGAAGGACGCAGAGTGTATGCTTGAAAAAGGGATCCACGACGATGATGATCCTGCAAGAATGTTTAGGAAGGAGAAGCGCGGGAAGAAGCTCGTAGCAAATGGCCCGAGTTTGTGTGGTGACAGTAGCATAAGATGCCTTCGGTCGATGTTTCGATTTCCGGAAGGGTCGAGATAGTCGTGCCAAGCGCGGAGAATCGTTGTGACATTCCTCCCTTGGGCTGTTTCACCGTTTTTGAGTCATATTTTGACTCCTGCTTTCTTACCTTCCCTATTCTCACATTAATGCTGGTATTCCTTACGGCTTATAATCTGGCAATAGGTCAGATAACCCCGAGGGGGTTGAGAAACTTGTTGGGCCCAATTATTTTATGCTTGGAGTGAAACATCCGGATCGGAGTACAGCATTTATTGGGACTCTTGGACGTCAAGCCGGCCAAAGACCCCAAAACGTATTACATCGCGTCGAAACCGGGTTGAGGGATTTTTCAAGAACACATCAATAAAGATGAGCCTTGGAAAAGCTTCTTCTTTTTTTTTTGTCAAGGTTAATGATTTCTCGGTTGAGCCTTGGTTCACGCCAGAAATGATTACCCGCTGGTTGGAAATTGGTAGCTAATTTTTGGTTGGCTAAGATGTTTGGACGATTCGCGTATATTTAGGAATTCGGGATCATTGACTCCATTGTTTGATGCTTTCATTTTTGCAGTTCGTCCTCCCTTCGAAGCAATTCCTCCAGACCTTTATCAAGTTTGGATTGTATTGACTGCTTCGGGAAAATTATGCTGGGACCACTTCTCATTTAAGAGAGTTATCGCAGCACGAGCTTCAAAAAGTGTTCGACTTCTCCACTACTCGCCCAAAAAGAACAGGCAGATCCAGGACTATAGCATGGCAATTACGCGAGCAGGAGAAGGCGTACGCAGAGGCAAATGGTGATTGAGNTGAAAGTCAAACCCAGAGGATTCAGCTCCTTTCTTCTTGGACGAAGACCTACTGGACTTCTCCCCGCTTGAAGCGACGCCCTTTCCCTTGTCCAAAGCGGATGGACGGTTCTCGAGAACAGAAAGGATCTCTCCTTCCGGATGAGATTGAGGAAGGAGAGATCCTTTCTGTTCTCGAGAACCGTCCATCCGCTTTGGACAAGGGAAAGGGCGTCGCTTCAAGCGGGGAGAAGTCCAGTAGGTCTTCGTCCAAGAAGAAAGGAGCTGAATCCTCTGGGTTTGACTTTCATGTTCTTGAGTTCGTAAAAGATGGGAGTGCTCTTGACCCCTGTGAAATTCTGAGCGCTTTTTGCCGACCCGGGGCTGTGGTTATCCCTCCGAACAAAACCTGGAATTAGAACATCTTCGGGAAGGTTGCCCGGAGAGGTTTCAGGGTAAGGCTATTTATTAATGGGCTGTGGCATCGTTTTCTTATGTCTCGACTTAACCTTTTGCTTTGCTTTTGCAGCTCCTCGCCCATGTAACTGACATGGCCAGCAATTACGAGAAAGAGACCTCGTACTGGACTCAGCAAGCTGAGGAGTCCAGAAAGATTGCTGAGGAGAAATTCGCGGAGGCGTCCTGTCTGAGGGACGAGTTTGAGGAAGCCAAAGCTGCCCATGCTGAGGAGCTTGACCGTGTGAGGGCCGAGCTGCTCAGGGTGAGAGACAAGTCTGAGAGAAAGATGCTGAAGGCTTTCGAGCTGGAGCGGGCATCTCTCGTGAAGAAGTATCGTCTCAAGGGCGACAGTGCGAGGGCTTTGGTGAGCCATATTGAGGAGGCTAGAGAGGAGCTCATCCTATCGGAGACGGTGGCCTATAATCTGGAGCTTTATGCTTTCTTCGAATCTGGGGATAAACCCAAGATCGCAAAGTATAAGGGTGAGCTGCTCGACGGGAGGTCGAGGTTTGCTGAGACGAATGTGAACTTTGAGTGGATAATGAGTATGCTCAAGAGCTACCTGGTTGCCTCTCCCCAACACTTAGTCCAATCTTTGGAGAGGACCCGATGCTCAAGGCCGCCAGCGAAGTCGGGGTCTCCAACCTTTCAGGATCAAAAGAGGGTGATCCGACGGAATTTAGGGAGTTCGTTTCCCATTTTGTCTCGGGAAATGATCGCGGCTGAAGGGACCTTCTCCCTATGTTATGTGCTGGCCTTGTTAGCCATTGATATCCTTGTATGTATGCCCTTTGTGTGGGCCTTGTTTTTTGCTGGGCTTTATCCCGATGTCTGTATCGAACTTTGTTTTTTATATGTATTGCACTTATCTGTTCTAGTGCCCGTTTTAGTTTTGAGCAAAACAGGATTTCGAATGTTTTCTGTAGGAAAGCGGAGTAGTTTGAGGTTTCTTACTTCCTCATGTTTTCCTTAGCGTTCGTGGGATGCTGACAAGCGTTATAGTAGTTTGTGATACATTTCGTCAGAAGTGACTTGTCATGCGTTTATTAGACGAGAATATTTTTGCATTTTTCATATAGAGTGTTGATGAGGCTGTGCCAGTGTTGCTAGGGAGTGTTTTGTATGGGCTTTTGATAGGTTAATGTTTCGGAAATAAGCTATGCGTTTGTCTGGTTTTAGGGGACGCAAATAGTTTTCAGCTTACCTCCCCGTTTTTTCAACGTTTTGAAACACTTTACAATCTCGTCTAGTGGTATGCTATTGTGTTTCCGAGATGTTAAGACCAGTGTGCCATGGTCGGCGCTTACCGGGTTAACAAGTTTGCAATGAGGGTTAAGGCAGTGCGAGTCTTTTAACACGCTGGCATGCCCCTCTCAAAGCCAAACCTAAGAACATCATCTAGGATATACCTTTCAGATGTTAGGCTAGGATATACCTAATCTTTTCTTACATAGTGCACTTTTATTTCTGTGCACGGACGTTACTGAACCTCTCCTTCGTATAGAAGGTCGGGTTGGTGACGAGTTTCGTCCATTGCAGCCAGCATTGGTTACAAAAGAGTTTGGTGAAACCGGTTTCATTTATTTCGTAGGTTTCCACGTGGATATCGGACTAATATCGACGTGTTTATTTAGTTTCCGAGAACTGATCCGAGAGTTTCATTTTTAGACAATCGTCTCTGGGAATTGATTCAGATGTCCTTTATTACTAGGAGTTCGGAACCTTGTTTCGAAGTTAAGAATTTTCGAAGATCAGGAAGTTTTTTTTAGCTTTTTTAAACTCTTTGGGTTCGGAATTTTCGTAGAAATTCGAGACTTCTTTCGGAGTCTTTGTGCTCAGAATTTGGAACTCGTTGATTCTTTTTGACCGAAACATCAAAGTTTTTGATTTATCGGATTCTCGGGACTGCCTATGATAGCGTGAATGGTGATAAGTGTGTATACACTCCCACTCCCCCCTCTTTTTTTTGGAGGGACAGCTGTACCTTTCCGGAGATTGGTTGCCTACGTACGTACCTCTTTCGAGGATAAAGCCGTCTTGTAGTTTAGTTTCTTTTGGATACCTTTTTTTTTTCTTTTTCTGCGGCATTTTCTTGAGTCGTTCGGAGTCTCGACTCGAGCTAATGGCACTTTTTTGGAGTTAAGATGGAGATTAGGTCTCCATGTTATGAACCAGGGATGGTTCGGGTGCATCTTTTGATGCCTTGGAGCCAGTTCGAAATTTCGGCTTCCTGGCTTGATGGTGTTGTCTTCTCATTAGAAAATCCTTTCGAAGTTTCCTTCCTAGGAGTTTGTCTTGCTGATTTCGTCTTGGTCCGTTTGGGAGCCGCCTCTTTACTGCTATGGAGTTTCCAAAATTTGTGTTCTGTTAAGAAACAAACTAGGGATTCCTTTTGATTTCCCCAAACACTTTTTATGCCTGTTTTCGTAGGAAATTTCAGGCAGAGGTGGTAGGTGGAGGGGATAGCTCGCATTGCGTTAATCCAAGGGATCCCCATGATAACATTGTACATGGCTGGATGGTCAGCCACTACGAAGTTGACGACTTTGGTAACCTCCCTGCATGGACAGAGAAACGGGTGTTACCTAAAGTCATAGTAGTTTCGCCCGTAAATCCCGTCAGCGGTTTGGGAACGGGTTCGATTTCTGAGAAATCAATATTCATTCTTCGGAGAGTTTCTTGGAAAATGACATCGATTGAACACCCAGTATCGACCAGGATCCTAACGACATCGATGTCGCTTATTGCCAGTTGGATGACGAGTAGATCGTTGTGTGGATGCTGAATTTCGGCTGCATCCTCTTCCTCGAAGGTGATCTGGAAGTAATGCCCAGGTGCAGGTTACGGCCAGTTGGTGCTGGTTTCGGCCTGGCGTTGGTAAGCCTTGATGGGAGAAATCGTGTCTGGACAGTATTGTGATCCATCCATGATCATATGAATTTTTTTCCGGCTGTTTGGTCCAGCGGGTTTTTCGGAAGAACCACTATAGAGAAACTTAAAATAAACAGTTTTTCATAAACAATTCTACGAAAAACTTAACTTAAACAGTTTTTCGGAAGACTCTTTTCGGAAAAACTTAACTCGAACAGTTTTCCGAAAAGCCAAACTCAGATCCTTATACGCGTTGCACTCTTTTCCTTTGCTACGTTTTTTCCAAAGGAATTTTCTTGGTAAAAGGTTTTTAATGAGGCAACATCCCAAGCGTATCCTCCAAACCGATCCTCACTTCACATACAAGACACCTAAGCTCTGACAGTCCTCAGAACACATAGACAGCATCCAGCTTTCCTTCAGCATAGCTTGGTCTCCCCTTCCGTCCTGCAAAACAGCTCAAGAAACGCTTTAATCCAATCCCAGCTCGGAAACACTCTCTCTGTCGCCAAAAAAGATCATTGCAGAATCGAAGTTCCCGAGATGTGGAGATCAGAACATTATAGCTCCTTAATCCCGTAATATACTTCTTGATCGCTTCCTCAAGATCATGCTCGATATTGACGTGCTGGGGGGCTAAATGTTGGGGTCAAAACCCACACTTCCGGAATTAACGATTAAAATATTTAAATATTGAGAGGAATTTCCATATTTAGATATGAGTTCGGAGAAAGTTCATTTCGAACAACTCTGTCGATAACTCTGCAAAGCGGAAGTATGAATCACAACATGGAAGAGAGTTTGCGTGAGATGAGTGTAAGGAGTGAATGAAGAAGGAAGAGTTTATTTCCTTAACTTGAATGTTTACAACAAAAGACTAAGAACATTTATAGACAGACAAGATGCAAGACACAAAGAGAATGAAAGTGACATAAAACAAATAGGGACAAGATGCTTGGCGGATCCGAGGAAGGGAAAGCGACAGCACCGAACGGCTACAAGGCTTAGCCCCACACGTGACTTCTTCTTCTATTTCCCTACGCGGTGTAACTACTTCTGGTCAACTATTCATGAGTCTTCTCACATCATTTGACTTCTCCAACGGTAACAAGATACTGCAAATGGGCCTTAACACTCTTGGTCACCAAATCTGTACGGACGGCCTTCTTATGTTCCACTTGTACGGATGGGCTGATACACCAAGATGACCAAGGCTTGAACTTCCTTCTCTTCAATACTCCCCCTCAAGCTTAGCCATCTGAGAGGCTAAGCTTGAACAATGATCCATCACCTCATTAAAAACCTCTGTACAGCAAAACCACTTGGGAGAAAAGCTTACAAAGGGAAAAAGAGTTTGAAGTCTCATTGTTGTGGGTTCTCATCGTTCGGCCGTGGAAGATCAATGAGGCCGAGCTTCTCATGGATAAACTCACAGGTATTGAGAGTGGCTGCCTTTGTGAATATGTCAGCAAGTTGATCAGTGCTCTTGGTATAACATGGTTGAATGACCCCCAGTTGCATCTGCTCTCTCACTTTATGACAGTCCACTTCAATGTACTTGGTTCTCTCATGGAAGACTGAATTTGAAGCTATGTGAATGGCAGCTTGATTATCACAATGCATGGTGTTGGGGTCAAAACCCACACTTCCGGAATTAACGATTAAAATATT